>BKZX01030324.1:15837-31547 GCA_014362285.1 Fagus crenata | reverse complement strand
AAGTGAAGGAAGACTAAGTTTTCATCTTCCTCTTTCTTTCTTCTCTAAATTTCTTGTATTCTTCAAATTTCTTCCACATTCCTTCTTCTTCTTCACCAAGAACTCATTTTCTTGTGTTTTCTCTTGAAATTTCAGCCCACCATTGATGGTTTCAACTTCTTTCTCAAGGTCAAATATGGCAAAGAATAGGAGATTCAAGTTGACATTCAACCCGGATGATGGCTTGCTTTAAAACTTACGAAAATCTTGTTCTAATGGTGCTAGAAGTGGGGTATGTATTATCAAAGACTCAAACTTAAAATTGTTTTAGATTTATTGATGTAATTTTCGGATTAATAGGTATCTTGTGTTTTTTGGACTTGATTTTTGCATGTTTTGGGTTTTTGTATTCCAATTTGTGATGGGTTTGTATTGTTGTTGTTTGAGAATGCATTTGTAACACATTTAGAGTAGATATTGTGTGTCTAAACTCTACAAATGTATGTAGGGAGAATGGGTTTTATGAAGAAAACTCATGTGTAAGTAATATGCAAAGTTGTCCACCAAGTGTTTGATTAAATGACCATATGGAAGCAAATTTCAAATGGTGAAGAATTTGGTCATGTACCCTTCATGAAAAATGTTTATTTTTTCATTTAGAATGAATCTAAAACATTTTTAGGCTGATTTTGGTTGAGATTTGGTGAATTGGTTTCATGTATATGAAGATTTATTAAGTTACCCAAAGGAAGAACTAAATTTGTTCCTGATTTTTCTGCTACTGCGTGAACAGTAAATTTCAATTGAAATTCTGTTTTTATTGAAAATAGATATGAGAAAATGGTTTTTTGTGAATTCTTATATCATGTGTCTAGTATATGTGTATTAAATTTCATGAGAAAATATTATTGTTTGATATTTATTTGTGAATTTATAATAGAACTAGTCAAATCTGTCCACAAGACAGTTTTGTGCATCTTGTGTTGTAAAATTTACCATAAATTCCACATGGGGAATTTTGAGACCAATTCTATGTAGAATGAAATCTAACACCCTTGAGGTTAATTTGGAAAAAAGTTTACAGTGATTTGATGAATATGTGATTTTTAGTGAATTTGTTTTCAAAATTCTAAAAATTATATGGAAAATTCGATGTTGCTGAGTTGTATGAATTTTAGAAAATTATATAAAACTCATTTTGATCGGAATTTTTTGTGGTCTGTTATAGACACATTATTAAAGGTTTCTGTAAATTTTTATCAAATGTGGATGTGTTTTGATAGTGAAAATGAAGTTTATAAGTGTGTTACACTCTTCTGGAATTGGCTGTTTGACATAATTGAGCTTACTGACTCTTGGGAATTTTAATAAATTATAGAAAAGTTAACTCGAGCTGAAACTTTTAGGACACATGCTACTCTTATATAGTGACTTGGTATTTGTATGCCGGCCCGATTCCAAATCCTATTTATTTTGGGTTTTGTGTGTGAATTTGGGTTGTGGATTGTGGGGAATATAGACATGCACTTATATCTATGTGAATTGAATGAGTTTCAATTCAAACCCTAAGGGCAAATGTGCAAATGTGTGTTTCATAAAACTTAAACTTAGAAATGAGTGATCAAAGAGAAAAAATATAAAACTATCATGGAACGACCTGTGGACCTACATGAATTTGATACTCGAAACCAAAGTAACACATAAGAACTTACGGATTGATAATATGATACATTCATTCTTCAATCATTGGGTATATAGCCAATGAGTTTTTATGCTGTTGTTTGGGTATATATTTCATGTTTTTGTTTCTTAAATTTTTCAATGATAGACATGTATGAACTTACAAAACGTTGATAGAGCTCACAGTTTGAGAATTATGCGCATATGTGCATTTTAGAACACGTAAGCTTAGAAATTAGTGGTCAAAGGGCAAAAACATAAACAGTCATAGAATGGCCTGTGGACCTACATGATCACGACCCTCGGGCCCAAACTAACACGTAGTAAGTTACGGAATGATAATAGGACTCACGGTTTGAGAGTTATGCGTAAATGTGCGTTTCATAGCACTTAAGATTAGAAATGTCACGCAAATGGGCCAAATCATAAGGATGCCACGGAACGGCCCGTGGATTGACACAAAAACCATCCTTGGATCTAGAGTAACATGTAGAAACTTACAAAACATTGATAGGGCTTATGGTTAGAGAATTATGCGCAAATGTGTGTTTCTTAACACATAAGCCTAAAAATGAGTAGCCAAATGGCAAAAACATAAAACAATCATGGAACAGCCCGTGAACCTACATGACCACGACCCCGGGGTCTAAAGTAACATGTAGGAATTTGCGGAATGATGATAAAACTTACGGTTAGAGAGTTATGCACAAATATGCGTTTCAAAGCACTTTTGCCTATAAATGTCCCGCAAAAGGGCAAAAACATAAAACGGCCACGGAACGGCTTGTGGACTGACACAAACATGACATATGGTCTCAAAGTAAAACACAAGAACTTACAATACTTTAATAGGACTCACGGTTAGAGAGCTATATGCATGCAAATGTGTGTTTCATAACACTTAAGCAAAGAAATGAATGGCCAAAGGTTAAAACACTAAAAGCAATGGTGTCCATTAGTTTTACGTATGCTTAAAAATAATTCTCATATTTCTTATTGAAATAATGTTTTTGTTCTTTGATCTTAATGTTGTTTTCTTGATATTTTTGTGCAGATTATATGAGCTTGGGGGAATGATGACATATTTTGTCTTTGAAGTCATCTTTTTTTGTATTATTAGAAGACATATTTTCATTTGTATTAATTGCACTTTGTAGCTAGATGGAACATGAATTGTATAATGTTTGGGAACTATTTCAATCTCTTCCATTCCCCATTTTGTGTTTTAGGAATGAGTTGAAGGATTTTGTTCCTTTGCTTTTGTGGATTGACAGGCCTTGTTTCATTTAATATAGTATGTTTATTCTAACTTATATATTATTTACTTTTGGAATATATGGATGGTTTACTTATGGATATATTGTTAAAAATGAATAAATTTCTTAATGACAGATGGTAATGATATATATATATATATATCATTTGGCAATTGGCGACACATATTTTTGTCGCCTAACAGGTTGAAAAAAAAAACAAAAAACAATTGGCGACAACATGTTTCGTCGCCTGAAATTCAATAGGCGATGATATAAATTTCCTCGCGCAAAGATTATTTGGTGACAAAAATAAGTTTTGTCGCCTACAGTTTTTTGCGTGACGAACCATGTTTCGTCGACAAATGATCTTTAGGCGACAAAAATAAATTCGTCGCCAAATACTATTTAGGCGACGAAATTAATAGGCGACGAAAACATTCGTCGCTAAATGTTGAAAGTATTAGGCGACAAAAGTAACAAAAATATTTCGTCGCAAGGACTATTCCGCGACCAACATTTGTAGACGAAACGATTTTTGTCGCCTAACGTATTATTTCGTCGCTTGGTACATCAAGCGACGAAATTGAGACTTTTGTGCAACGAAAGGTTTTGTTGCCGTAGACCTATTTTCTTGTAGTGTATGTCTGTGTCTAGGCCTGGCATGTCTTGGTAAGACCAGGCGAAGATCTCATGGAACTCTCTTAATAATGCAATGAGCGCCTCCTTTTGTTCTGTGGTGCAGCGGGTTCCAATCTTGACTTCTCTCGGCTCTTCACCCTCATCAGCCAGATTTATAATCTCTAACTCCTCTATGTTGGGTTTGGACCCCTCGTCTTGTCTCTCTAATGCCTCAAGGATGTCATTTGGCAATTCGATTTCTTCGTCGGAATTATCCATGTTATCCAATGAGCAATTCGTTTTGTTGTCAATTTCGGAGACGTGGGGATCTTTTGAGGTTTTGCGCGTAATCCTGGAAAGGATGGCGGATGGAAAATCGGTAAGAAAATTAAAAAGGGAAACCATTCGTTTTGTGCGATGGCGGAGTGGATTTATTTAATGCACATTGGAGTATTTGAGATAGAAAAATTCATGGAATAAACACGTGACATATCATTTGAAATATGAAAACGGAAATATTACAATGATGAAATGATTATGATTGTGGCATGATATCTTGAAAGCATAAAATAAACATAGAAACCCGAAATTGTTCGATACAAAAATTCCCGAGCTATTGGTAGTCTCAAAACCGAGCTACCCATAGCTGGGATACCGCTTACTCATTGCTACTTGAGACACGCTGTAGCAATGGCACGCAGGTCCACATCTTGGATTCTTCTCCCTGTCGGCAATGGCGGGTCGGTGGTGTGGTGGAATCCTCCTCCTCGGTGATGGTATGGATGCTCAACCCTTCAACCATGGGGCCAGCATATTCCTCTTCGGCAGTGGTGGTGATGATGTTGCTTGGTGGTGTTTTGATGTTGTGGCGGTATCGGTCCAGGAAAGCTCTCGCCAAATCCTCCCAGCAGGCAATATTCTTCAGCTGATAGAACCAGGTGACTGCACACTCCGGTAAGCTTTCATGGAATATTGAGATCATCAAGATCTCGTTGTCCGTGTACAGAGCCATCTTCTTGCGGTATCTTAGCAGATGGGACTCTGGGTCTTCCTGCTCGCAAAACATTTCGAATTCCAGAGTTTCTAGCCCGTGTGAGGTCATCAATAGATTGGGGAGGTCAGCATCTTTCCCAATATCTTCATCGAATGTCTCCTCCTCTATACGATATCCCTTGAGATCCTCCTCGTCCAGGATGCCTTCAAGATCCACTTCCCCGTATTGATCGGGGTGGATTGGGAGTGCTGTGGAATCTCCTTCCGTGGTAATGGCATTGACATTCAAATCCTCAACGAACAGTAATGCCAGCTCGTCCACGTCGCCCTCGTCGACTTGAAACATTGCTGATGCGGGGAAAGTGGTGCGGATGTGAGGGATAATCATTTTCTCCTCCGGCCATTTCTCCCCCCTGAGTCTTGCTGCGGCCCTTCGTCTTCGAGCTTCATAAGCCATCTGTCGGTCTTTTCTAGTTGGGGTGTACCCAAGCCCATATCTGTCCTTATTTCCCTCCAAAGTTACAATCGAAGTTCTTCCTTGGTTTATGCAGCCTAAACCTTGTCCTGGCTGAAATCCTGCCTTGACAAATTCTCTAGCCACCATAATCCCGGCTCTAGACAATCTCAGTTTGACGGCTGCCACTCTGTGGATGACAGTGACAAACTCAAAACTGTGGAATGATGCTTCCTCGGATGCACACCCGTCAATGTAGGGGATATCGCCGTCATTGTAAATGGATATTGGTTCTTCGGCTAGGATGGTGACCAATTGACTGCCAATGATGAGTTTCATCTTTTGGTGTAGGGAGGAAGGTACTGCTCCGGCTGTATGCAACCAGGGTCTCCCCAATAATAAGTTGTAAGGAGAGTCAATTTTCAGCACCTGGAAATTGATGTTGTAGACTTGCGGGCCGACCTCTACTGGCAAGTCTATTTCTCCTAATACTTCTCTGCGGGTTCCATCGAAGGCTCGTACAACCATGCTAGTGACCCTCACACGAGTGGGGTCGATGTCTAGCTTCTCTAGGGTTGACAGTGGGCATACGTTTAAAGCCGATCCATTGTCGATTAACACCCTTGACACGATACGGTCATTGGTCTTAACGAAGATATACAAAACTTTGACATGGCCTCTCCCCTCCGGAGGCAACTCATCGTCGGAGAAAGTCAGCTGATTTGTGACTAGTATGGAGGTCACCATATTTTCGAAGGACGGTCCGGTAATGTCCTCCGGCACATATGCTTCGTTCAATACTTTCAGCAAAGCTTTCCTGTGAGACTCAGATGCGAGTAACAGTGCCAGTACTGATATATGGGAGGGCATCTTGCTCAGTTGCTTCACCACACTGTACTCACTACTCTTGATTATCCTCAGGAAATCTGCGGCCTCATCTTCCGCTACCTTCGTCTTTGCGGGATCTTCCACCGACTTTCCTATCTCCTTTCGCCTTTTCTCTAACTCCTCTGGGGTGTAGCACCTACCGCTCCTAGTGATCCCACCAAGTCCGGATGTGAGGTTTCCAACTACCTCTTCCTCTATTTTTGGCTTGCCTTCCCGTGTTGATATTACTTTCATCCCATAATTCCAAGGAACCCTCTTGTTGTCATGGTAGGGGAATGGCCGCGGAACTTGGATCACCACACTTGGAACTTTCTCCGAGGATTGAACTGTGGATATTGAAGCTGTCTGAGGCATGACCTTTTCTTTGGTAGCGTATTGGATGACCACTGGATCGGGTTTGGACATCTCCGGTGGTGTGGCTGGTGTGAGCTTCCCTAATTCTTCCTTCTTTTTCTCACAGAATTCCTCGAAATCCTCTTTAATTCTTTCCATCCTTGCTTGGAAGTTTGTCTTCTCATAAAGGCTGAGTCTCAGCTGGTCAATTGTCATGCAATCTCTCTCTGGCTGTTCTCCCCTCCTCCTTATCAATCCCTTCGTTATCAGACTGGCGACCTCCTTCTTGAACTCTTCGCAACCTTGTAGGTTGTGGTCTCGAGCCCCGGGATGATACTGGCACGTGCCTGCTTCTGTTGACTCTTTTGGTGCCCTTGGTACGGTGAGTAGCCCTCGCTTCTTTAGCTCATGGAAGAGTGGCTCCCATGGTATTTTTGTGGAGGTGGTGTCGACTTCGTCACTCTTTTCTACCCCAATCGTGTTTATGACCCCTTCTATCCGGAACTTCAGCACTCCTTGGTCTAACAGATCTTGGATGCGGTGCCTCAAGACCCTACAATTTTCCACTGTATGCCCGACTTCTCCTTGATGGTACTCGCAGGTCAGGTCCTTGTTGTAGTCTTTGGGTTGCGGTCCGATACGCGTCCTTTGGCTGACAGGCGTAATCATCTTCTTCTTGACCAGCAAGGTATACAGTTGTGGGACTGGAATTGGCAATGGTTGGAACTGCCGAGGCTCTGTCCGGGACGGTCTAGGAATGTGGAAGGCTGGCCTTCTTGGAGTTGGTAAAGTCTGGGCTGCCTTTGACAGGCTGAGGGCCGGGTGGATCTCTTTTTGTCTTTTGCTGATTGTTGCCTTCTTCTTTTCCTCCTCTCGTTCAGTCAACCGACGTATGAATTGTAGCAAGAAGTTAAACTTTGTCTCTAACGCTGCCACCCGGGTCTCCAATCCTCGGAGTTTGTTCGCTTCTTCCGCCATTTGATCGTGAACGTAAATATAACCTAGAGAGGATTCAACAACGCCAAGTTAGATTTTGAATTCACGGTTGAGTGCATGACCTTGGCTTACTTTGCGGGTAAACCATGGCTAAGTATTTATGCGCATGCATGCCATGCATGTATGCAATATGTATGGATGAACAGACAAGTTTTCCCATTTGGGTTGCCAAAAATTGGCGAGCCTTTCGGCTCATGGTTTTATTTTGAAATTTTGGGTGACCATCATCAATCAATATGAGGGTCGGGATGACACAAATAGACATCTATAGAGTTAAGAACTCGTGTATGTACATAGTGGTATTGTCAACAAAGAAATAGGCTTTCACACCATTGGAAATTCGACGAGCCTTTCGGCGCTTGGTTCCATTTTGAAAGGTTTTTGGGAATCAGTGTCGATAGGTGTGAAGGTCATATTCTTGGTTGACGGACAGCACAACGGGTAAGTATCTAGATTCCTATGTAGAGTTGGGAACTCTTTAGGGTTGACACATGTATGGATTTATCAACGAAGGGATGGGCTTTCGCATTATCAAAATCTGACGAGCCTTTCGGCGTTCGGTTCTATTTTGAAAGATTTTTGAGAACCGATGTCAGTTAGTGCGAAGGTCATACTCTTGGTTAGACATGACGCGACTCTTCACGACCTTATAGAGTTTGGAAACTCTTGGGGTTTACAGACGTACTAACAAAAAGATAGACTTTCACATTACCAAAAATTCACGAGCCTTTCGGCGTTCGATTCCGTTTTGAAAATTTTTGAGAGAACCGGCGTTGGTAAATGCGAGGGTCGTACTTTTGGTTGAGGACGACATGACTCTATACACGATGTTTACAATTGTATCAACGAAAAGGTAGACTATCACATCTTATCCAAAAATTGACGAGCCTTTCGGCGTTCGGTTCCATTTTTTTGAAAATTTTTGAGGGACCGACGTCAGTTGGTGTGATAATCGTACTTTTGGTTGAGGATGACTTGACTCTATACACAATGGGTACATACATATCAACGAAAAGGTAGACTATCGCATCCAAAATTTGACGAGCCTTTCGGCGTTTGGTTCTATTTTTGAAAATTTTTGAGGAACCAACGTCGATTGATGTGATAATCGTACTTTCGGTTGGATGACAAGACTATGTGCACGCGTATCAACGAAAAGATAGACTCTCACATTACTGAAATTCGACAAGCCTTTCGGCGTTCGGTTCCATTTTTGAAAATTTTTGAGGAACCGACGTCGGTTGATGTGAGGGTCGTACTTTTGGTTGGGTACGACAAGACTATATACACGTGTATCAACGAAAAGATAGACTCTCACATTACTGAAATTCGACGAGCCTTTCGGCGTTCGGTTCCATTTTTTGGAAGATTTTTGGGAACCAATGTCGGTTAATGTGAGGGTCATACTTTTGGTTGGATACGACTTGACTCTATACATCCCATGTAGAGTTTGGAACTCTTTGGGTTTAAGCGGTTTGCCACGGGTATGGACAACGTGGTTATCCTATCCCTTTATCAAATAACGACATGCAAACAAAGGTTTAGATAGATAGAACCTGGCTCGGCTCCAATTATTTTATCACCACCTGGAAAATAGCACAACGCTTTTCCCTTAACTCATTTTGAAAAGACACATCCTATTTTTGGGTATCCTATCTTAGGTTGGATGTTCACTCGGTTGGCTTTTACCAGAGCCCTCACAGGTAAGCTTTCTACTCTATAGCTCACTATATGCAACATGGTATGACACGGCTTGGAATTCTGTTTCCTAAAGGGGCCGATGATCATGCCCGTTTCACCTTCCCGAAGGAAGTCGAAAGGGTGTTGGATCATCGGGGAAGCACTTGCACGCCCCCCTCGATCTCCACGGGTGTGAAGGGAGAAGGGTGGATTCTCATGTTCCATGTCATAGATATAAAAGGGTTCGTGGTGGAGCCTATACCAGCCTAGCCCCACCTGAGTCCGGGTTCGACCCAAAAGTCCAATGAGTGTAAATGTCATGATTTTGAAAGTAAAAAGGGAAAAGACTTTTTGTACAAAGCACAATATACAATATGTGTTGCATAAAATAAATCTCTATCCTATGTTCGCAGTTTATATACAAGAATATAGACATGCTAAAATCAAGACAATACACAAGATGAAATAAAGAATGAATCAAATAATGAATACCAACAAATATATACACATGCTTAGCAAAGAAAACACCGAAAGACTATAGGCTTAAACCCTCTAAGTCCCCAGCAGAGTCGCCAAGCTGTCGACACCGGCAGAAAATCTCTATTCTTCTTTTTCTTTTTTATTTTCCTAGATATCGACCCCCATTTGGCGAGTGTTGTGTGTGGTCTCTATCTCTTTTCCGTTTCGAGATATGAGTTGTGTGTGTGTGGGAACTTGTGTACGTGTGTGCGTGTGTGCACAAATTTGGAGTTGCCACCAACCATGGGAAATTCTAAGGTGTGATTGGGCACCTATGTCTAATAGATTTTATCTTATTTAGACATCTATAACATAAATGGTCTTGAACCAGAGATGGGTTCGGGGGTTTGCTTATGCATGGGGAAGGTGTTAGGCACCTCACGACATCCGTTAAGAAACGGTTACCTCCTTTCTAGTGTTTTCTTTATTTGCTAAGCCTAAGTTGTTGGTTTTAATTATGAACAAATGTCCCAAATTTAGTCGAGCAATATACCAAGAATGGTAAATGCATTTTGACCTCATTTGGTTTTGATTAGACTCTTTATTTCACCGTCCCTTTTATCTTTGTATTTTTTAAATTTCCGGGCATTTCGGTGGTAAGATATACTTGAAATCCTAACACCTGGTGCCGGGACAAACAATTAATGTTTTTGGCGCCATATTCGGGATCTCTTTACCCTTGATTTCCAAGGATAAAGCGGTCCGTCAAATGGCGGGGTTTTGGATGATTAATTCACACTTTGGGGAAGTTTAGACCATGATCCTATGGGAGTTAGAACGTGTAGAATCCCTTACACGAAAACACGTACCAGCCACGCCCCCGTGTAAAGGACTCATACCTTCATTTCTAACGCCCACATTACCATGTTTACTCTTTTTAAAGTTTTCATGGCAAAGTGTGTTTTAATCACATTTTATATCACAGCAGTAAACAAACAGGCAAGTAGTCACGGCATATTCACAATGCATAAATCACAAGAAAGAGTATGAAAGCCAACAAAATGTTCAAACAAGTAATCACGGCATGTTCGCAGCACATAAATCACAAGTATGACATAATATGGGATGATCATGGTATGTTAGCAGTACATCAATCATAAGTATGAAATGACATAAATGCGACATTTATTGAAATGACAAAGTGTAATTTATGACAATTCTTAGGGAAAGGGTCAAGACCTCGTGGGGTCGGGATTCGATGCTATTTGAAAGGCTTATTCGAATCTCGACACCACCTTAGGATTTACACGAATAAAACAAGGCAATTTTTAGAAGAGAGTTCAATGCCTTTTCGGGCTTACACGGGGGTTTAGTACTATTTGAAAAGATTTACCTAAACCCGCGAAGCCAAATAGGACTTAAATGAGAAAATTGTTTTTGAAATGGGTTTCAACGCCTTTTCGGGCTTACACGGGGGTTTAGTACTATTTGAAAAGATTTACCTAAACCCGCGAAGCCAAATAGGACTTAAATGAGAAAAAAAACCGTTTTGAAAATGAGTTTCAATGCCTTTTCGGGCTTACACGGGGGTTTAGTACTATTTGAAAGATTTACCTAAACCCGCGAAGCCAAATAGGACTTAAATGAGAAAAACCGTTTTGAAAATGAGTTTCAATGCCTTTTCGGGCTTACAAGGGGGTTTAGTACTATTTGAAAGGATTTACCTAAACCCGCGAAGCCAAATAGGACTTAAATGAGAAAAACCGTTTTGGAAATGAGTTGGTTTTGCGGGTCCAACGCCTCATGGATTTACATGGAGGTTTTAGTACTATTTGAAAGATTTACCTAAAACCACCAATACCGTTCGGTATTTTAATGCCCAAATCAAAAATGGAAAAATGGACAATAATTACAACAATATTGTAAATAATGAAAATAACCGGGTTTGAAAAAGGATTTTGTGGGTCCAATACCCTATGGAATTACGTGATGGTTAATGCCTCCTTGAGGTCTTACATAAACCATCACGACCAATCGGGATTATCACGCCCATTTTTACGGGAAACGGGGATAATAACAACGCAATACATTCACAAGTGCGTAAAAGTAAATAAAGCGATAAATGTATTTAAAGCATTGCGGAAAGCGATAAATATATTTCAAGCAATAATGGAATTTAAAGCATGGGATTTTCATGGGTCTAATGCCTTATGGAATTACGTGGTGGTTAAAGCCTCTTTGAGGTCTTACATAGTCCACCACGACCAATCGGGATTATCACGCCCATTTTTACAAAGGGAAAAAGGGAGAAAATGACAATATTCACAATATAACACGCGCAACGTAGTAAATGTAAATAAAGCGATAAATGACAATATTTACACATGGGGATGTATTTTTCGGGTCAAATACCTCGTAGGCTAACATGGTTGTTACGGCCTCGTTAAAGGTCTTACGCAACTGAGCCAAAGCTACTCAATATTTGCCGTACTAAAACACGGGGGAAGGGATAATCACAATATATTCACAATACGTAGTAAAATGTAAATAAAGCAATAAATGACAATATTTAACACATGGGGATGTATTTTTCGGGTCAAATACCTCGTAGGCTAACATGGTTGTTACAGCCTCGTTAAAGGTTTTACGCAACTGAGCCAAAGCTACTCAATATTTGTCGTACTAAAACACGGGGGAAGGGATAATCACAATATATTCACAATACGTAGTAAAATGTAAATAAAGCAATAAATGTATTTAAAGCATTGTGGAAAGCTATAAACGTATTTAAAGCAAATATGGAAAGCAATAAATGAATCTTAAAGCGTAAAGCGATAAATAAATTTAAAGCAAGTATATAAAGCAGAACATGAACTTAAAGAACATAAATGAACATTTAATGAACTAAAAGTGCATAAATAAAGCAATAATAAACTAAAACTCATAAATAAGGGTGGATCCTTGTGAATCCCTTCCCATTTTAGGGATCATCACTAGTCACCTCCACCCAAAAGAAAAGAAAAAAAGAAGAGAGAGGAGAGAGAAAGAGCTTAGAGAGAGAGAGTACCTAGAGAGGAGTCTCTCCCTTTAAAAAACTACCCAAACCCCCTCTAAAGACCCTAAAACCCCCTATCTCTGCCTAAACTAACGCTCAAAGAGGCCTAGAGCCGAGCAAAAAATTGTGCTGAAGTGAGGGGAGGGGGGCTGGTTTTATAGAAAGTCGTGCACGCCTCGCTCGGGTCCATCACGCGCCGCTCGGTATGGTCCCGCGCGAGTTGTACAGCTGCCACGTGGCAGTCTTATCCTTCCACGCCAGCAGCTCCTCGAATCTTCCTCGGTTTCCGTGCGCGTACCCTTTTTTGACCCGATTTTTTAGGGCAGTTTTGGAGGTCTTCTGGAACTCAAAATGGGTCATGTAGCATATCGTCGGAAATCTCTTGACGTCCTCTTTCCAATGGTATAAAGTTTACACAAATCGGAGTTCGGATGAGAGAGTTATGGCTCCTGGAAGTCGGGGTGTCGGAGCTATTTTTGTGCACTTTTCCGATGAAGATTCCGGTCAAACGGGGGATGCTATCGGCGAACCGAGAGTTCCACGTCGTAGCTGGAGTCGTTATCTTTCCAACGCACCCGGGCTCGCGAATCAAATTGTTGCGAGCAGGAAAGACTCTGCGCGCGCGAAGGCGGCTGTCCGGAAGGAAAAACGCCTTTTACTCCTAGCGCGTTTTTTCTCAAATCTTGTCCCAGTTCGTGCGCGTTTTTGACCTAACTCCCGATGTCGGATTTCGACGTTCTTGGTACCGTCAGAAAGCTTGCGTTGCCTACTTTTGCAAGGTTCCAGATTTGCGGAAATCCGAGCTTGGACTTGTGAGATATGGCCCAGCGAACAGAGGCCACCGGAGTGTTTTTGGTCCGTTTAAGGGCAGTTTTCCGATCAGGATTCCGGCTAGACCCGGTAAAATCTTGGCGATCCGAGAGTTCCTTGTTGTGCATGAATGTGTCTTCTTTCCAACGTGCCCAGGCTCGCGGATCGACTTGTTGCGAGTCAGGAAGACTCTGCGCGCAAGCGTGGCAACGTCGGTGGGAAAATTCCGGAACTTTCAGCAAAACCTTATTTCGTCGGCCTGTTTTCACGTGCGTGGTAGACATAGCTCCCGATGTCGGATTTCGACGATCTTGGTATCGTCGAAAAGCTTGCGCTACCTAATTTTCAACGGTACAGGCCTTGCACAGAGGCGAGCTTGGGTTCGCAAGATATGATCTTGCGAACAGAGGCCGTCGGAATGTTCCTTACGCCAAGGGGTCATCTTCTGACTGAGATTCCGGCTTGACCGGAGGAGCTCTTGACGATCCGAAAGTTGCGTGTGGCAGCTGGAGTGAACCTCTTGCCTAAGGGTCTGGGCTTACGGACCAAGTTGCAGTGGGTCTGGGCTTACGGCTGTTTAGCCAACAACACTTAGCGAAATTTGGCTAAGTGTTGAACCATTTTTTCGCAGTTTTGACCATAACTCCCTCGTTTCTCGTCCGTTTTTTACCCGTAAAGTATCAAATCGAAGCTCTCATCACGTTATTTAGAATGGTCAAGGAGCGGTCAGTTCGATTCAGCTTTCGGTCTGGTCAACGATCTGGTCAAACCTTGGTCAAACTTAGTCAAAGTTCTCCAAATTCTTGGAAATGTATCCCGGACCACATTTTGAGGGTTTCAGGGCATGGTGGATCCTGGTCGGGTTGGAAACGGCTCGGTCAAACCCTGGTCAAACTTCGGTCAACCCTGGTCAAACTTGGTCAACCCTAGTCAAACTTGGTCAAACCTAGTCAAACTTGGTCAAACCTTGGGAAATGTGTCCCGAACCCTCTTCTTGGGGTTGTTTGATGTGGCGAGCCCCTGTCGGATCAGGCCGGCTTGGTCCAGGCTATCTCGTTTTGCGTGCCGACACCCGAGAAAATCCCGTGGGTAAAAATGGGGTTATGACAGTTGTCCCTTCTTTGTTCGGCGTTTCTTGGCACAAGGAACGTCGGACAAAGAATAAATGACTCGATTTTTGCTCGCTCGAATTTTCTCGGTTTCCGCGCTCCCCTACGGTTGCTACGTAGTTCATCTCGGTTTGCGTGTCTGTCCTTCCGGGGTCCAAACGGGCATTCCAGGATTTGGAGAAGATCGGTCGGGATGCGAAAAGACGGTTCGGGGCTCGAAATGGTGAAACGGAGCAAATTTGGAAACTCACGAGTGACCATCACGCGCGGCGCGTGACGGTCCCGCGCGAGGTCCCACTACTTCACGCGTCGCGCGGCCTTTCCTCTCCATTTTGTCGTTTTCTTTCCCTTTTCGCTCTCTGGACCCCACTTCGCCCCTTTTCACTCTTCTGCTCATATCTTGCTATCCGGGACTCGGATTGACGCACCGTCTTCACCCACGCGCTCCACGAGTAAGCCCCTTTCCATCCCTACCATTTATTTCAGTTTTAAACGGTCGAAATGTGCTGATTTGGTTATTCTCTTTTTGTGTCTTTTTGGTTTTTTTCTTATGATCCAGGACTCTGATTGACGATCAGTCTTCGCCTATACGTCCTAGAGGTAAGCACCTTTCCATCCCCACCTTCCTTTTCCGTTTTGAACGGTCGGATTGATTGCTTCCTTTTTTATGTCCCATGCTTTTGCTTTATGTACTTCTGCTTTTATTTTGTTTTGTTCCCTTGTATGTTTCGGGATGCAACACACACTTAGCAAGCATGTTTGTGCACAAAAATGTATTTGTGTATAGAAACACGTGCATGTACAAATGAACCTTTGTAGGCACATATGCGCACGTACATGTGCTTGGAAGCACATGAGGTGAGAAACACAAATTTGGTAACACAACATTTATCGAAATGCTGCGTATATATATTTCTGTTTTTTTTTTTGTTTTTTTTTTATTTTTATTTATTTTTTCTTTTTTTTTGGCACTACGTCGTGCATTTTTTGTGAGGCCAATATTTCGAAAATTAAGGGCTGAGTTTGGGATTTGCACAAACCTAGAAAGTGTGTGTTTTTAGTTGGAGACTTGAAATTTGTTCGAGTCTCAAATTGGGCGGTTCAACGGTTTGGCATCTGAATCCAAACACGTCGAAAGGTGATTTGACTTGGGGACTACCCAAGCTGCAAATCGGGTTGTCCAACGGTTTGGAATCTCAGTCCAAACACGTTGAGGAGTGATCTAACTTGGGGACTACCCAGGCTGCAAATCGGGTGGTTCAACGGTTTGGAATCTCAGTCCAAACACGTTGAGGAGTGATCTGTCTTGGGGACTACCCAAGCTGCAAATCAGGTGGTTTCAACGGTTTGGAATCTCAGTCCAAACACGTTGAGGAGTGATCTGACTTGGGGACTACCCA
>BKZX01030319.1:0-15259 GCA_014362285.1 Fagus crenata | reverse complement strand
CATTTAGGCAATAACAAATTCAACAAAAACATATTTTCTCACCCACACGTGATGAAAAAACTCACTTTTTATTTACTTTCAAATATATGATTCAATAGATTCTTTATTCTTTCTTTACTCTATTTAAATATTCTTTTTTCTTATTCTTCTATCCCATTTAGTCAATAACAAATTCAACTAAAGGATATTTTCCCACACGTGTGGAGAAAAACCCCACTTTTTACTTATTGTCGACACCAGAAAAATTTCCTTGTCTCTTCCTTTTATTTTTATCCTCTTTTTTGAAGAATGGGAAGATGGAGAATAATCCTATCTCGACCCCTATTTGGCGAGTCTTTGTTCAGAATGTATAATGTGTTGTGTGTGTGGGTGTGAGGGAACACGTGTATGTATGCAAGTGAGCACAAATTTGGAGTCACCACCAATCATGGGAAATTTAAGGTGTGATTGGGCACGTATGTTTAATAGATTTTATCTTATTAGACATATCAAAGAAAATGGTCTTGAACCAGAGATGGGTTCGAGGGTTTGATTATGCATGGGGAATGTGTTAGGCACCCTACGATATCCGTTAAGAAATGGTTACCTCCCTTCTAGTGTTCCTTCACATTTGCTTAGCATGGATTGTTGGTTTAAATTATGTAAAAATGTCCCAATTTCCATCGCGCAATATACCAAGAATGGTAAATGCAATTTGACTTCATTTGGTTTTGATTAGACTCTTTGGTTCACTTTCCCTTATATTTGTATTTTTTAATATTCCGGGCAATTCAATGGTAAGATGCACTTGAAATCCTAACATCGAGTGCCGGGACAAACAATTATGTTTTTGGTGCCATATTCAGGATCCCTTTACCCTTGATATCCAAGAATAAAGTGGTCCGTCAAATAGAGGGTTTTGGATGATTAATTCACATTTTGGGGAATTTTAGGCCATAATCTTATGGATATTATAGCATGTAGAATCCCTTATAATGTGTCAACGGCAAGCCACTTCAACGCATAAAGGACTCATACCATGGTATCCTAAGACTAGGTTAAGTCGTAAAACTTGGGATGAACCAATCTCATTTGTAACTCCTATATTACCATGTTTACTCTTTTTAAAGTTTTCATAGTAAAATGTATTTTAACCACATTTATATCAAATCGAGTAAATATTCAAGCAAGTGATCATGACATGTTTGCAGTATTTTAATCACAAAGAACAAATAATGAATATGGCATCACATTTACATAAAAGCGAGTAAATATTCAAGCAAGTAATCATGACATATTTGCAGCACTTTAATCACAAGTCAAGTATGGAATGGATGTGGAATGATATATATCAAAGCGGGTAAATGTTCAAGTAAGTGATCATGGCATGTTTGTAGCACTTTAATCACAAGGAACAAGTATGGAATAGATATGATATGATGGAAATAATCGAGATGATAAGTAAAGGATGATTATGACATAAATGTGACGGTTAATCAAAATGACAATATGTAATTCATGATGTAATTAAAATACTTAATCAAAATGACAAGTATGAAATAAAGATGACAATATGAGGTGGATTAGAGAAAGGATCAAGACCTCGTGGGACTGGAATTCAATGCTATTGAAAGACTTACTTAATTTTTAATACCAACTTATGATTTACATGAATAAAAGAAAGCAATGTAGAGAAGAGTTCAACGCCTCTTGGGATTATACGAAGGATTAGTGCTATTGAAAGGCTTACCTAATCCTTCGAGACCAAATAGGACTTATATGAACGATAAATAGGGAAATTAGTGAAAATAACGTCGGAATCTCGAGGGTCCAATACCTTATGGAATTACATGGTTGTTAATGCCATTGAAGGTCTTACATAATCCGCCAAGACCAATAAGGATTTTCATGCCCAAATTACAATGGGAAAAAGGGATAATAATCACAACGTAGTAAATAATAAAATAATAGTGGAATAAAAGCAAGGAAAATTTTCTTGAGTCCATTGCCTTATGGGATTACATGGTTGTTAATGCCATTGAAGGTCTTACATAATCCACCAAGACCAATCGGGATTTTCATGCCCAAATCACAAAGGGAAAGAGGAATAATAATCACAATAACGTAGTGAATAAGGAAATAATAGCAGAATTAAAGCAAGAGAGATTTTCGTGGGTCCAATGCCTTATGGGATTATGTGGTTGTTAAAGCCATTAAAGGTCTTACATAATCCACACGACCAATCGAGATTTTCATGCCCAAATCACAAAGGAAAAAGGGGATAATAATCACAACGTAGTAAATAAGGAAATAATGACGGAATTAAATCAAGGGGGGTGTTCATGGGTCCAATGCCTTATGAGATTACATGGTTGTTAATGTCATTGAAGGTCTTACATAATCCGCCAAAACCAATAAGGATTTTCATGCCCAAATCACATGGGAAAAAGGGGATAATAATCACAACGTAGTAAATAAAGAAATAATGACGGAATTAAATCAAGGGGGTGTTCATAGGTTCAATGCCTTATGATATTACATGGTTGTTAATGCCATTGAAGGTCTTATATAATCCGCCAAGACCAATAAGGATTTTCACGCCCAAATCACAAGGTTAAATGGGATAATCAAAATAACGTAGTAAATGTAAATGACGGAAAGGAAATAGCAAATAATCCACATAGTGAAAGCAATAAATGTATTTAAAGCGTAATGAAAGCAATAAATGGTATTTAAAGCATAATTAAAGCAATAGATGGTATTTAAAACATAAAAAAAACAATAAATGATATTTAAAGCATAAATGAAAGTATATTAAACATATTTAAAGCATAATAAACATGGATCATTGTGAATCCTTTCCCACTGTAGGATCATCACTAATCACCTCCATGAAAAGGAAAAAAGAATGGATATGGGAGAGTGTATGAGTGAAGAGAGGGATGAGAAGAGCTTGGGTAGAGAGAGATTACCGAAGTAGGATTTCCTGTCTCTAACCAAAGACTAGTCTAAAACCCAAAGAGAGGACCCCTTCTCAAGTTTCTGCCTAAACAGAGCCTAAAATCTCTATGGGAACTCGAGCCAAGCTTGCTGAAGTGATGGGAGAGGGGGTCTAATTTATAGGGAGGCTCACGTAGGGTGAGGCTACGTGCTACATGGTAAGGCTACGTGACACGTGGCAGTCTTATCTGCCACATGGCATCTCCAACAAATCCTCATCGCTTCGCGTGTTTGTGTAGTTTTTTTACCTAGTTTTCGAGGAAGCTTTTGGGGACCTTCCGGTGTCCAAAATGGGTCATGTGTGATACCGTTGGAAATCTTGAGAAGTCTACTTTCCAACGATATTAAGTTTATGCAAATCGGAGTTCGGACGGAAAAGTTATGGCTCCCGGAAGTCGGAGCGTCCGAGCTATTTTTCTGCGTTTTTCCGGCGAAGATTCCGACCAAACGGGAGATGTTTTTGGCGAACTGAAAGTTGCATGTTGTAGCCAAAGTTGTAGTCTTTCTTAAAGTTTTGAACTTGCAGACCAAATTGTAGTGAGTTGGGAGGACTCTGCGCACAAAGGCAGCTATCCGGGAGGAAAAATGCATTAGATTTTCAGCACGTTTTTCTTATTTTCGTCAGTTTTCCCGCACACGGTTGACGTAGCTCCCGATGTCGGTTTTCGATGATCTTGGTGTTCCTGGAAAGCTTGCGATACTTTTTTTCTTAAAGTTTCAAACTTGTGAGTAATAGAACTTGGGTTCGAGAGATACGGCCCCACAAACAGAGGCTGCCGGAGTGTTTTTCCTTGCCAGATAGCTGTTTTCCGATCGAGATTTAGGCCAAACTGGGGAAGATCTTGGCGATCCGAGAGTTGCACGTTGTGTCTGAACGTGTCCTCTTTTTTAAAGTTCCAGATTTGCGGATCAATTTGTTGTGAGCAAGGAAGAATCTGTGTGCGAAGGCGACCTCTCCGGGAGGAAAACTGTGAAATTTTTAGCATAGTTTTCTTTCTTTTGTTGATTTTCCCGCGTATGGTTGGCATAGCTCCCGATGTCGGTTTTCGACGATCTTGTTTTCCCTGGAAAGCTTGTGATACCTTCTTTCTTAAAGTTTCGAACTTGCAAGAAGTCGAGCTTGGGTTTAAGAGATACGGTCCCGCGAACAGAGGCCACCGGAGCGCTTTTTCATGACGGGAGGTCATTTTCCGATCGAGATTCCGGCTTGATCGGGGAAGCTCTTGACGATCCGAGAGTTGCACGTTGTAGCTGAAGTTACCCTCTTCCTTAAAGTTTCGAACTTGCGGACCAAATTGATGTAGGTCAGAAGGAATCTATGCGCAAACATCGCCCCCCCAAATGGGCTATTTTGTCAACAACACTTAGCAAATTTTATTAAGTATTGGACCAATTTTTACGGTTTTGCCCATAACTTTCTCGTTTCTCGTCTGTTTTCGACCCATAAATTACTAAATCGAAGCTCTTGATGTGCTCTATCCAATAGTCAGAGGGTAGTCAATCAAATATTGCTTTTGGTCTTGTCAAGGCCTTGGTCAAATTTGGTCAACTCCGATTAACTCTGGTCAAACTTGGTCAACATTGGTCAAACCTCCCCAAACCCTCGAGAAATGCACTCCCAGCTATGTTTTGAGAGTTCTTAAGTGTGACTGGACCTCTCTCAGGTCAAACCGGCTCAGTCCGAGCTGCCTTGTTTTGCGTGCCGATGCCTGAGAAAATCCTGAGGGTAAAAATATGGTTATAACACTTACTTTTTTAAATATATTATTCAATAGATTCTTTATTCTTTCTCTAATCTATTTAAATATTCTTTTATCCCATTTAGGCAATAAAAAAAATTCAACAAAAACATATTTTCTCACCCACATGTGAAGAAAAAACCCACTTTTTACTTACTTTTTCAAATATATGATTCAATAGATTCTTTATTATTTCTCTACTCTATTTAAAGATCTTTTTTTTTTTTTTCTCTTTATTCTTCTATCTCATTTTGTCAATAACAAATTCAAAAAAAGCATATATTCTCACCCAAATTTGGAGAAAAAACCCACTTTTTACTTACTTTTTCATATATACTATTCAATATATTCTTTATTCTTTCTTTACTCTATTTATTTTTTATTTTTATTTTTTAATTCTTCTATCCCATTTAGTCAATAACAAATTCAACAAAAGCATATTTTCGAAAAGAAAAAAATGAGAGAGACAATTGAAGAAACTCATAAGACTCTATAAGAGAAATCGATGAAAATGGAAGAAGTGATAGATTATGGCAACTGGTGAGGTGTAGAGCAAGAAGAAATTGACCACCTTGGATGGAGGTGTTGAGCAAGAAGAAATCAGATGGAGAGAGAGAGAGAGAGAGAGAGAGAGAGAGAGAGAGAGAGAGGAGCGAAAAAATGAGGATGGAGGTGAGCAAAAAGAAGTCAGAGGATGAAGGTGAGAGAGAGCAACATTTTTTAGTTTGGCTCCCTACAAAGTGTAGAAAATTGTGAATGTGTATAGCTAAGCTACTGGAGATGCTCTAATGTGATCACTTATGAAGTGATGACATGTCACTTTTAAATTTGGTTGTATAATCTAAAACACTAAAAAAAATCACTCTAAACATGAAATTAAAATCATTAATGGATTGAACTAATGGATTAGACTTTAGGTAATGATTATACATTTAAGCCTAAAAAACAAGTCGTAGTAGTTAAATTATGTCCTGTTATTGACTCGTAACGAAAATGGCATTCTACACGTGGAGAGTGAAAACACTACACTTCCACATGAAAAAGTACAAATGTCTGACAATTAAGAGAAAACAAAATAGAAAAAGCAAGTCCTTTTCACCTTTCTTCAACTAACAACAAAGAGAACTAAAAGAAAAGAAAAACACAGTACTTCACGAGGGACAATGGAGATTGAAGAACAAGAAAATGTTGCGGTGCAAGATGTCATTTAGGGGAGAGAGTAGGTTGCTGGCAGAGAGAGAGAGAATGAGGGTGACGATGAGGCAACATGAGGTGCTATTTCCTTTGGGTTGGTTGCTACTACTGTGTTGTGGGCTTGTTTGGTTGTTAAAGATTTGTGATTTGGTTTGCTAGAGTCTAAAAGACATTTTTTGTTTTTTTTTTTAGACCACTGGCTGTGTGATGGGCTATATTAACAATTTTTTTTTTTTGGATTCATTTGTAATTTTTGTGGAAGTATGAAGGCTAAGTATATATTTTGTAATTTTTTTTAATGTTATTTAGGCCTTTTTTTAGGAAGCTAAAAACGATTAGATGATAATTTTAGTAATATTAACTCTATTTTTAATTTTTTTTTAAAGTTTTTTAGGGGGATCAAATTGTAAAAATCCCCAAATTTCTAATATATATACTTGAGTAATTTTTTTTTTAATTGACCGCACTCGCCACTATGTAGCCCCGCCCATGGCTCATAGGGTCGGCCGTAATAAACCTTTCCAATTGTCTTCTTATTACCTATTACTAATGGTGGTTTTTATTTTATTTTATTTATTTTTAATCTTTGGCATGCATATTATCCGTCCAAAAAAATTCTATTAAAATAACAAAACCTTGCTCCGAAAAATGTATCAATTTGGTAAAAGTGGCAAAGACACATCCAATATCCTTTTTAAAAAAAAAACAAAAATTATTCTTCCACTAAACACTTATAGATTGTCACAAATCATTCTACTACCATGGCATGACATTGGCAACTATCCAAAAAAAAAAAAACATAATGTGAAAGAAGTTACTTCCTATCCTATATAGTTTGTTTGTTTTGTTTTGTTTTTTTTCTTTTCTTTTCTTTTCATGCCACATCTTTTACTGGTTCTTTAAGCCAAAAAAAAATTACCTTACTTAAAATAAGTTATGTTTAACATTGCAAAATCACAAGTTAAAAAGGAGATGAACGTTGAATGCATTGGATGAATTAGAACAAATTATGTCGCTCAACAACCAAAATATTTGCCCAAGCTAGAGAAGTTATATACCAAGGTGCAAGATGGAGGATTGGAATAGGTACAAAAGTCAGCATTAGGAATGACAAATGGAACCTAATATAAAAAAAAATTCTTTCTTTTCTTTTACATTGACTTATATTAACATACTTTTCTATTTAATTCATTTACTAACAAGGATTGAACACCCAATAACAATTAGTGATGAAGTAAGAGTATCTAATAAGTAATAACCCATCAAAGTATAAAAACTAATCTAATACTGTCTGGAAACCTCAAAACATAGACATACTAGAATATTTACATGTTCATCATCACCTTGTTCAGATACAGACTAACATAAAATACTTCTAAGATAACTCCTTTGCTACTGAGACTTTTGTTGCAAAAGAGAAGTACCTATTCGCTGAAAAATATTAAAGGTGAGCATAAGCTTAAACTCTGAGAAATCAAGTGCTTAATTGATTATGAGAATTAACTATAGGCAAGATGGTTTATATCCAATTATGAAATGTCAATGGATGAGTAAGTTTATATTATAAAATTTTAGAATTTTAATCGAAAATTTAAATTTGAAATACTAATTACTAGTAATATAAGGCAAACCATACAAAAATGGAAAGAAATCACATTGAAGAGAATACGAACCTCATAAATTGAAAATCATTAATGCTTCATATAACAAAGCACCTCGTAACAAACCAAAACCCAAAGGCCCACTACAAGCCCAAATGAAAATCCAATGCAACTCATTTCCGATAAATCTGGTCCATTGATTCATACCACTCGGTCAACAAAATTGACCGCTAGGATTGTCCTTAACGAATTTGAATTCAAAAAAGCCCACCAGTAACGTTACGATTCCGTAACCTTAGGTTCGGATCCGAACCTAACAAAAAGTTTATTTTTTTTTTGAGAAAAAGAAACCCCCAAATCCAAATTAACCACAGTCACTCTCTCTGTTCCATTCCTACTCCAAGTAATCTCTCTCTCTCTCTCTCACTAAATCTCTCTTTGCTTTCTGAGTTTTTCTTTAATCTCACACTGAAAGAACTAATACCCAGTAACATAACAAGTATGCAACTTGAATATGAATATTGTGTGTGTGTGTGAGTGTGATTTTGATCATTGAAATGGAAATGTGGTTTCTGGGTTTTGTTTATTTGTGTGATTGATTTCTGGGTTTTGATGGGTTTTTGATATTTTTAGGTGCTTTGCAAGAAAGCAAGGAAATTGGGGTATTTTTTGACAATGGAGGATGGTGCAAGAAGTGCGTTGCGTGAATTAAATTTAGCTTCAAGAAAGGCTGAAGAAGCAGGTCAGTCAGTCTTTCTCTCTCAATTTACTTTCACGTTTTGTGTATCTTTTAGTTTGGTTTCTGAGAAAGAAAAAAGTTGATGAATTGTAAAGAAAGTGATGGAAAGTTTGAATATTTTTAATGCTTCCGGTTGTTTCTGGTTTTTCCAAGAAATGAGAAACCAAGTGGGGGTTTTTAGTTTTCTTGGATCTTAGTATCAGCTTCTTTTATTTTCCTGCATTTTCTCGGAAGCCAATCATGGAAATGTCATTGGGTTTTTTCAAGAATCAGTGTTAATGATCCCTTTTCCTACGCTAATTTTTCCAGCTTGGAGGCGATACCAAGCTGTCAGTTGGCTAGAGAGCTTGGTGGGTTCGCTGGGCATATCAAATCGGCCATCAGAGAGGGAGTTCATTTCTTGCTTGAGAAATGGTCTTGTCCTATGCAATGCCATCAACAAGATTAACCCAGGAGCAGTGCCCAAGGTATTACATTTCTACATGAGATTATTATAACAATTTAACTTTGAATGTCTGTGTTAAGCTGATATGAGTCTTTTGTGTGTGTCCCCCACATTGAGATTAGGCATCATGTTCTATTTCTTTAAAAATTTCTTATTGCTTTGATTTTGATTACTGTTCCAAGGTTGTGGAGAATCAGTCTCATTTGCAATCAGTCACCTGGGAATCACAGACATTGCCTGCCTATCAATACTTCGAGAATGTCCGGAACTTTTTGGTGGCTGTTGAAGAGCTGAAGTTGCCAGCTTTTGAGGCTTCTGATCTTGACAGAGTAAGTTATATACATTAGATGTATGCACTTATATATGTATGTACTATGTCTCTGGCTAAGTGATTGTTGGATATTACTTTTCTCAGGATGCATTGGAGGCAGGGTCAGCAGCCAAGGTTGTTGATTGCATATTGACGCTTAAATCATATCATGAATGGAAGCAGACGGGCGGTGGGAGTGGATTTTATAAAAATGCTAAATCTCCTTTTGTCGTGCATTCTGCCACAAGGATGAATACTAGAGCCTCAGCTGCAACCTCATCGGACTCCTGTAGGCGCTTAGATATGTCTGCAACATGTGAGAAACAGCCATCTATTGAGGGTGACAATCAGAAACTTGAAGGTTGAATTGGTCTCTCTTCGTTATGTATTTGTCCATGTGTCTGATATATTCATATAATCTACTAGTTAATTGTACATATATACTAACATTTGCTAGATCAATCAATGAGGCGCTTACATATGCAATGTCACTCATTGTTTAATAAAATCAATGTCAAACTCATTGAATTTAACTAGCAGCGGATATGGTTAATAATAAGATTCCATCAAAAGACTTGAGTGAAAATAACTGCATTCGTATTCAAGTTC
This sequence comes from Fagus crenata, assembly GCA_014362285.1. NCBI lineage: Eukaryota > Viridiplantae > Streptophyta > Magnoliopsida > Fagales > Fagaceae > Fagus > Fagus crenata. The sequence continues at coordinate 5,643 of BKZX01030319.1, read as the reverse complement.
TGGATAAAAGCTCTTGAATTAAAATAATCTGTTAGGATCCTTCTACTCCTTGTTATGGCGAGTGAAATGTTGCATAAGGTAACCTGTATATACATTTCTAGAAAATTTGCATAATGGCATTGGTTGCTAAAGAAAGATACAGAATGATTTTACATATGTGGTAAATATGATAACATCTGCTTTATTAGGTTGTATCTATTTTGTCTTCCCTTTTGCTTGGTGAATACAACATTATTCATTCTACTTTCTTCATGTGATGCAGCCGACATAGAATTAATTGTCAAGTTAATTGCTGACCGCATGGTTGACTCAAAGGAAAACATTGATGAGAACCTCCTTACTTCCTCCTGTAACAGAAACCTGGTAACAATAAGTTACATTGTTAGAAAAGTTTACTTTGATTCGACTTATAAATATTGAATTATTAGATTGAAGTTGAGAGCTTTTTTTGTTTGTTTTTGTTTCTGTTTCCCTTCTTAACCTTTCTCTTGTGCTTCAGGATCCAGTAAAGCTATTCAGCAGAATTGTGTCAAGTTGTTTGGATGAACAGGTTCCGAACAAGTTCCCTGAGGTCCGTTTGATTTGGCTCATTAATATTCCATTCTTATTCTGGCCACACAAAGAATCCATTTTTTTTTTTTAAGTGTGAGGATTTTTCAGTGAATTACACAGTAGTAGATTAGGTGAATCAAATAAAAATTTAAAAAAAAAAAACTATTTTTATTCTTGGTATGGCTCTTACTCTGTTTTATCAGTTTTGGTATAGGGGACTGATGTCGGACAAAGTTGTGGTCTAACGAAACTGTCTTTGCTTTAAAATTATTATTCTTATTATAAATAAAATGGGAGACTAAGTAGGGAACATTATATGTGATAACATGGTTCCACCTTAATTGTTGTGCCCATCCTCATATCAATCCCAGGCAGTGCACCAAGCAGCACCAGCAACTTTCAAAAATTTCTTGGTGAACCTAGACAAACACTTTGTTAATTAGTTTGAAAATCACTTGGTTTGCATATCACAATTGGCATGTCAGAGATAAATTGTCATGTAATAGCAATTTGAGGCCTGTAGTTACCAATTAGTTGGGATTTAGGCTTAGTTGAGTTGAGTTGAGGTGTATTAATCATTAAGTAGGTGAAGGTTAATAGTTTATAGCATAATTATGATTATCTGCTAAAACAGTACATAATTCATAATTCATAATTTCATATGACCATAAACCAAAAGTGATCTTAGGTTTACTACCGAAATACTTCAGTGGCATTAGGTTTATGCAGTCTGAGTGTTTAATCACCCTACTTAAAATATAGGCAAGAAAAGTGTAGGATGGACTTTTAGGAATTAGTTGGCACCACCAAGGGGACTCTAGGATCGGTGGGTTCAATACTTCAATTAGATGCATCATCTATTCCCAATTGTTGTCTTACTACATAATTACCTATTTCCCCTTTCTTTAGACTTTAGTTAAGCCTACGAGAAACTCAATTTCATAGTTTAATGAACTTACCGTGTATTAATTTGAAAAGTTTACTTTATTTATCATTTGGAAGTTTCTCTACCTTTTTGTGCCAATGATTTTGGTTACATGAACTGTTATGAACCTAAAAGCATTTATATCTTTTTGTCCAAAATCAGCTGCAAATGAAGTTAAAAGATTTATTGAAAGAAAGAAGTAGCTCAGCTCTCCAATCCACATATATGCCTTTGGAGGATATATCTCCACTTGAAAATTCCAAGGTATCATTTTATTCTTAATCTCATTACAACAGTGGTTTTTTTTTTTTTTATTTGTGATGATTGTACCCTAGAAATGATTAAATTTTTAAATTGTGATTTGAACTATGCTAACTTTCAGAAAATGTTCTCTTTTCTTTTTGAGATCTGGTCTATGGCTTCTTTTATATTCAAAACCTTGTATGAAGTCTCAAAGCAAGGAAAAATGACTAGTATTTCAATCTTGGCCTTCTTGGGCTTTAATGAAGTGTTTTATACTAATAAGTAAAATTTTGAAATAGAAAGAATGTTGTTTTACTCTCTATACGAAATGTTTTTTTTGCCTCTCACTTTGGCATGATTTAAACATTGTGTTTTATACTACTAAGTAAAATTATCTGATGGTGGATTGTCATTTGGCTTTTGTAAATCTCTTTTATAGAGTTGCAGAGCTTGCTTGAGAATAGGTAATTGCAAACACAGGCGTCTATTTCAAACGCAAGAAAAGGAACTTTTGGTAAGTTTTTCTTTTTCTTTTTTCCAATCCTAAAGTTCTTGTAGCTTTTAAGCATAAACTTTTCTCCCATGGTCCCAAGGTTGCTATTTACGCTGTTTGAGTGGCTTATATGGACATGTTGAAGTACCCACCCATATATGACAAGTATATAACTTACTGGAAAATTTAGATAATTGGACTTTAACAGTGAAAAGTTTTGATAATCTTTAGATCTTTGTCGTTAACTTAAACATGAAAGTGTAAATGTGAGTATTCCCGTTTAGTATCAAATCTTATTATAAAATTTCTGTTAAACCTTAGGACAATCCAAAAATACAATTAGGTTTTCTAATATGATCATAAAAAGACATGAAATGAAGGAGTATTGCATATATCAAATTCTTAAACTGGGGGTGTTGTTCATTTTGCAGGATCTTAAGGCCCTTTTGTCATCAACAAAGACGGAATTCGACTACTTACAGTCCCAGGTGCAGAGAGATTTGAAAAACCTGGGTATGTTGCTAAGAGAACTAGAATCAATGAAATGTTCTGGTTATGGACCTTAACAGTAAATTAGTTCCCTAGGTTCAATAAATTTATATGTTACTTTTTAAAAGTAAAGACCAAACTATTCTTTGTATTTGTGTCAATTTATTAAGTTAATATTTTTAGACCATGTTCTTTTGCATCTATACTAATGGAGCAAACTGCAAATGTGACTCCACTCGCTACATTTTAGCATGAACCGATATTAATCAATGATTTCTGGAAAGCAAGATTCTTGGCACTTTCTTACTAAAAATGTACATATTTTTTTAGCGGTTACTCTTATTAATCAACACCAATATCTAGCTAGATCTTGCCAACGTTGCTATTCTTGACAGCATATGGAGGCTATGAGATGGATTGTCCTAAATCCATATATTGGCTTGATAATGATTTTAAATAACCATGTGCACATTATGACAGAATTTTTCTAGAAGTGTAAAATATGGCTCTTTTTTTTTTTTTTTTTGGTGTGGTTCAGAAAGTCAGGTACAGGAGTTGTCTTCTGCTGCTCTTGGATATTACAAGGTTGTAAAAGAGAACAGGAATTTGTACAATATGGTCCAGGATTTGAAAGGTTGGTGTACTTTTGGGACACAAAACTTGACCATATTTGTGCTATTTTTTGTTTGATGTATTTGAAGGGACAAATTATTTTTTTCAGCATTAAGGTAAATCTAATGATTTATTCCTGATTTTCAGGTAATATTCGAGTTTACTGTAGAATTAGACCGTCTTTCAGTAATGAATCCAAAACTGTGATAGATTTCTTTGGAGAGGATGGTTCACTAGTGATCTTGGACCCATTAAAACCCCAAAAAGATGGAAGGAAAGTTTTTCATTTTAATCGGCTGTTTGGACCAACTGCTACTCAAGGTAATATTACATGAAATTCTTCTAACTTATGGCTCTTACATTAATCAAATTAATTTATTAATATTTCCCTTTAATTTTCAGATGAGGTTTTTAAGGACACACAACCACTGATTAGGTCTGTGATGGATGGTTACAATGTATGCATTTTTGCTTACGGTCAAACTGGGTCCGGGAAAACATATACCATGGTAAGATATATACATTATCAGATTAAGCTTCAGTATAATTAATTTCCTTTTGAGTAGGAAGGATTTATTGTTGACTCTTACTTGTTTTGCAAGCCATGTGTATAGAATAAAGGATGGCTATAAGCTATTAAGAATTTTGCATATCTGACCAAGATTCTTCCATCTGACTCTTTTATATGGTGACAGAGTGGTCCATCAGGTGGGTCAGTGATGGACAGGGGGATTAATTATCTTGCTCTGAACGATCTGTTCCAGATGTCTAATAGAAGAAAGGACATCATAAATTATGACATTCATGTCCAGATGGTCGAAATATATAATGAACAAGTACGAGACCTTCTTGCAGAAGATTCATCAACCACTAGATATCCTTTCATATTGGCTCTCTACTTTATAAGTGAACCTTGATAAGAGTAACAAAGAAGATAAACCTCAATATTTTTTTGTGTTTTGATTACGCACATTAAGTTAATCTGTTTTCTTAACTAAGCACACATTAGAGATTCGGAGCTGTACTGGTGACAACGGCTTGAGTCTTCCCGATGCTACTATGCATCCTGTTAAGTCCACCACTGATGTTCTGAGCCTAATGAAACTTGGTGAAGTGAATCGTGTTGTCAGTTCTACTGCAATCAACAACAGAAGTAGTCGTTCCCACAGGTCAGTTTTTGGGAGCTGATTTGGAAACTGTTTAAACTTAGTAGTTATTGGAGAAAAAAATTGTCTTGTTAACGTCATAGTTGGACTATACTGTAATATTTGAAGTACTTATCAAAAAGAAAAAATATTTGAAGTTTCTTAAGTTCAAAAAATGAATAAATAAGTAGTCGAGTATAATAAAGAGGTGGTTTTTATTTTTATTTTTTTGACAAGAGTATAATAAAGAGGTGGTTGTTTTACACGTATATGCAGTGTCCTCACAGTACATGTGCATGGCAAAGATGTATCAGGAAGCACTCTGCATAGTTGCCTGCATCTGGTAGACCTTGCAGGAAGCGAACGAGTGGATAAATCTGAAGTTACAGGAGACAGGCTCAGGGAGGCACAGTATATTAATAAGTCTCTTTCTTGTTTAGGAGATGTTATTACAGCCTTGGCTCAGAAGAACTCTCACATCCCTTACCGAAACAGCAAACTCACACTTCTCTTGCAAGACTCCTTAGGTCTGCAATGTTCCTCTTTCCAAACCACTAGCTTTTGTTGCTCTCAAAAGAATTGGACTCTTTGTCTAAATAGAATATCATATGATCTATGTAATGACAATATCTTCTATGTGGAAATTTGTATATTAGGTGGACATGCCAAAACACTAATGTTTGCTCACGTGAGTCCGGAAGAAGATTCATTTGGTGAAACAGTCAGTACTCTAAAGTTTGCTCAGAGGGTTTCAACTGTTGAACTTGGTGCTGCTCGTCCGAACAAGGAGAGCAGTGAGGTTATGCAACTCAAAGAACAGGTAATCAAATTCACTTAAATTGCTATTTCTGGTGTTCTTTGTAAGTTTCCTTTTTATCTCCTAGCTTCCAGCTTTGGGCCGATTTCTCCTCTGTTATTCATCTCACAAGTCAATTGGCTGTCTGGATTTCTTTTGCAAATTTGCTTTATTTAGGGCCATTCTGCAGATATGGGGCTTTAATAGAACATTGTGGTTTATTGTGATCTCATGGGCTTGTATTTTCTTTAAATCTTGTAGATTGAGAGCCTTAAAAAGGCCTTGACAAAAAAGGAAGCACAGAGTATGCAGTTCCAGTTCAGCAAAATAAAGGAGCCAAAATCTCCATGTGAGAAACCAAAAGCAGTGCCTGAGAGAACTCCTCCAC
>BKZX01030285.1:139093-167095 GCA_014362285.1 Fagus crenata | reverse complement strand
TTACTTAACATTATATGAAAATAAAGAACTTCCCCAACACAAAGTAAGTTTCAAGTATCCTATAATAATATAATACTCAAAGATGAAATTGAGTACATTAGAGATTTAAGGATAGCATACGTATTGGAGTGTTACATAGACCAAACCAGTTTAACCTTAATTTGCAATGGAGTTAAAGATGGTTCCTGAACCTACAACCAGGTGGCAACTCTTTTATTTGCTCCAACCTCCATGAGGATTATTGGCACGCAATCTCGAGGTACCCCACGGTATCCCACACCTTGATTCCATCCTAACCATTTAGCAAAGTCCTCAACCAACTCATCATACATGATTTAAGATCTTTGCTATTTTTAGAATACTCTGAATCACAATCTGAAATTCCATTCACACCATATTCCAAATTCATATAATTTTCAAAATCAACAACAGTATCATTTACACAAACAATCTCATTTTCAACCAAAGAACTTTTACCATCCAAATCTGTTTAATGGTAAAATTTGTGAAGTTACCTTGACCATCATTCTCTTCATCAGAAGAAGAGGATTCTAAATCACTTAAAGTGACATTCATAGCCTTACCTTTTTACTTAATATAGTTTGGACATTCCTTACGGATTCCATTGCGTTCAAAACACTTTACAGCCTGATATTGTTTTTCACATATACTTTTCTCTTCTTTTACTGTTTTTAGGGTAGTGGACTCGTCTTTCCAATTTGGAAGAGTAATTTAATATGTTTATATAGACCCCACAAGTTTATCAACTTTCATGGTTTGGATATCTTTCCTTTTCCTCAATGGCTATCACCTTTGCACAGAATCGCTCCCGTAAGGATCTTAAAATCTTTTGAATAACTCTATGTTTGGCAATCTTTTCCTCTAGGTTGAATGTAGAGCTAACCATGTCATTTAGCTTGGCATAGAACTCATCCCATCCTTTTCCAATCTATTTGTTTCAAACCTAGTACTCAACATTTGAAATTTAGAGTTCTTAACCGCCTTAGTACCCTCATGAGTAGTCTAAAGAATATCTCAAGCTTCCTTGGCGGTTTTCACATTGAAGATTCTTTCAAATTCATCCACCAAGATGGCGTTCAATATAGCATTCACTCCCTTGTTATTAAAACTTGGTTCGACAAGTTGGTCCTTAAACCATTGCTCAACATGGGTTTTTCAAACAGTAAGCCCATTCTTAGCACTTAACCACACCTTATCATCGATATATTTCAAGAACGCATGCATGCAAACTTTCCAATAAGCATAATTATTACCATCAAAATAGGTGGAACAGAAGTTGATTAAGCTCTATCCATATTGTCAACAAAAAAGGGGGTGTTTTAATTACTAATCTAGTGTACCCCCTCTAATATCAATTGAAAAAATGTGCTTATTTGTTCAATATTCATAAACGAATAATAAAAATACAAGCAAGTATTCCCCAAACACAAATTAGAAGACAACTTAAGCAATTTTTGATTTAGCTAACTAAACTATGGTCCAAGTAATTAGTTATCCAGTTTCATGGTTCATGTAAACATGATAACACAAAGTAAAACATCCACAATAGGCAATCACCACAAACCACACACACTTGCACAAGGTTTTGTACACAAAGAGAAAACCTATAACGGGAAAAACTCATTGGGGCCTAGCCAAATACGCAAAATACATTATGAGAATAGGTTGCGATACACTCTAATTACTAGACCTCCAGTACATATATGTATCTAAGCTCCCCAATCCTATTAACAACCAGTTGCACGAACTTGTGTCTTTTCACTAGCTTCTCCAGCACCGCAAGTCAATACCAATGACCGCAAGATACTCCACGGATCACATCAAGCCCTCTTGAAGATTTTTGGTGAAGACCTTTTGTGGTCTTTGAAAATGAATTTCATTTCATTGATTGAGCAAAATTGTACAATTATATCTTTGAATATAAAGAATTGACAATTTACAGGTAAATGATCCTAAATACAATTTAAGAAAGATATTTGAATTTGACTCCAATTACATCTTTGAAAAATGTAAAATTTACAATAGACAAGGTTGATTTGCAACCTTAAATCTTTATTAAGGGGCTATGTTACAAGATGGGTATGGTGTTAGGTACCCATCTCATCCAACCACGGGGGTCTTCTAGGTTTTAATGGCCAAGCATCCACGTCATCAATCAATTGCATCCAAACATGCCAAGACAATCAAGATTCATGTCATTACTTGAACACATGTGAATCAAATAATTAGAGTTTTGAAAAGTCATTTGAGACAAATCCAAACAACATATTTAACTTGTTTGAATATGAATTTGAATATCCTAGGGTTTTGAAAAGCCTTTTGAGAATATTCCACATAGCATGCTTATCACCTTATTGAATAAAAGATCATGTGTTATAGGGTTTTGAAAATTCTTTTAAGAACATTGAAGTAAACATTTTGGAAAAGAGTTTATTGAAACATAGAATAGCATGCTTTGTTCATGTTGAAACAAGATTTCATATCATTGTTGGAAATAATATAAAACTTAACGCCCTAAGATTTTGAAAAAGAGTAGTTGCACATATCATCAAGAATAATGTATTCAATCCAAAATAGAAACATATCATCAATCAAAACTTGTTATAGCATGAAATTAAGGGGAACTAAAGATAACCATTTGCATACAAGGGAGATTAGCTCCACGACATGTTGTATGCTTTGGTGATTGTAGAGGTCTTGAATGATTGTTAGATTAGTTGAGAGTAGAATCCACCCTTTTCATTTTATGGGTTCTCTAAAGATGATGGAAGATGATGAAATCAAGAGGGAGAATAACAATTCTTTCTCCTGTCAAGATAGAGTGGGTGTGTGAGAATTCTAACGGCTCTCTTAGTGAATTAACGACCCCTGACAATGGGGGCTAACTTTTGTATTTATAGGGGAATAAGGGAGGCTAGGGTTAGGGTTTGTTGCCCCCAAGGTTAGCCAAAGTCGTGCCTCTTACATATGGTAAGTATTGGGTGCATTAAATGTGAGATTTCAAGCCAAAATCGGAAGATGCAACACTTTGGAAGGATGCTTAAATATTATAATCATAAGTTTATCATCTGATATCGGATTGAGGTGAATTGTATGAAGTTGGAAATCTTATAGAAAATTCAACAACTTTCTTAGAAATAAGATTTTCCGAATTCACATGTGCCAAAATGGCCATGCAATATCACTAGAAGTCGATATCACTTGGATGGATCTTGAGACTACGAAGCAAAATGTGAAAGAAATTCTTAACGCCTTCATTAATAAATGGAGGAATTAGGTGGCATAAATGATACTCTGATCGAGTGTAGAGGACCAGATTGCCATGATCGTCAAGAATTTATTGTCAACATATAGCAAGCATTTGGGTGTTGTGTATGATTCCACATTCAAAGCTACTATCAACGCAAACACTTAGATTGAAGATGCAATTGCTAGCGATATGCTAAAGACAAAGGAAGTTTCCAAGAGTAAAATACCAATGTTAGGAAGTTCTAATATGAAGACCCTCCAGGCATCAAATATGTACAAACCAAAACCATCAAATATCCTTCTCAACCTAGAAAAAACAACCTAGATAGTTCCATAACCCTCAAATGCCACTAAGCAAAGTCCTCCAAAAACTTCAAGCTAAAGGTCCCCTTAAACTACTAGAGCCTAGGCCACCTTGAAATCCTTTACCTGCCCGATGAATTGCTGCCCAAAGATGTGATTCCCACGTAGGGGCTAGACACCCCACTTAATTTTCTAGCCTTACGTCATGCCATACAAGATCTCATAGACCAATAGATATTAGCACCACCTCCACCTCCAAATAGGACAAAGATCATGACCAACCCACTTCCAAATCATAACTAATCCAATTCTTCTTACATTAACATGTGAGAACCACGACCCCTAACCCAAATTTTTTGTAAAAAGGTAACATGGTTACTCATTGAGTAATGACTACACTATCCTCCCTCCTAAAATTTAGAGGCAGTTAGAATGGAGTCAACACCTAGCTTTTACACAAAAAGTAAGAAAAATAATACATATTTTATTGACATAACAAATGAATATGCAAGATTTTTGGAAAATTATATAAATTACAATACTTTTGCCCTAGATACAATCTAAATAAAATAAAAATTACACTGTTTCAGTCTTAAATACAATTTAAGAAAAAAAATAAGAATACAAGCCTTTGGTCCTAATGTACAATCTAAGGAAGAAATAAAAGAACACAACAAACTAATATACTTCCCCTAAGATTAGGGTTCAGAGGCTAGGGGATTGAGTGGGAAGGTGTTAGGCACTCACCCAACCTGGCCTAGGTCAGTCTCTAAGGATTCCTAATCTATAATTCATGACTCATCAAACAGGCCAACTCACATTGACATTGCATCATACTACATGCAAAAACAAATTAAAACAATGTGATCAATCAACCAATCAACTAGCATTTTAAGCCATCCAAACATAAATATGCCTAAATAAATATCTAAATAATTAAAAAGAACATGTTATAACCAAGACTGATCAGAAAAAACATGGTAGAATCAAAGGAAAACGTTTTCGTACATAGAATGAAAAAATCTTTACCAGAATGCCGATCGACACCCAAGTAAACCTAGATCGGATCCCAGGAAAGCCAAATCGGGTCCCACGGAGACCCTAACAGTAACTCAGTAAAAAATAGAGACCTAATCACAATTAATCAGAGACCAAAGTCTCTAATCTTCATGGAAATCATTTACTTTATCATTATTAGCATTTTTGGCATTGTGACCTTCAACCTAACATGTTCCTAATTCATTTTAAAAAATTTTCAAATCAATACATGTGAGAGAAAACAAGAATAAAACAATCCCAAATTTAATCAATCATAAACTCATAAAGAAAAATTATAAAGAGGAAAGAGGTTACCTGCATGTGTTTGTGGAAGGAGCTTCCTGATCTGAGTCAATTAGATCCAACTTGAAAATTATTCTTTGACAAAAATGGTTAAATGTGATTAAAGGAGATTCAAATGAAATTGAAAGATTGGAAAAGGAGATTACAAAAATGGCTTTTGTAATCTCTGAACTTTCTTATAAGAAAACTCTTGTGTTCTTATTCAAAAGTCCTATCTCTCACAAAAATTCTATTGAATTTTGTTTAAAATAGAGAGTAAAATAGTTTTCCAACCTCTCCCTTAAAATGAAAGGTTTTTTTTTTTTTTTTTAATTATATATATATATATATATGGGAGGTCCAAAATGAATTTTTTTGAGTTCTCGACCCATAGGAGACCCATTAGGGTTTAAAAATCGGATTGGTTGTACAAGAATTTGAGTTTTGGTGAAATTCCCATGTGGGTACTCATCGGCACCCTAGTAAAACCTCAAACTCAATTGGCTCTTGAGTGGCTAATTCCAAACTCTTTTATCCTAATCCACTTCTAATCGACTTAGAAGCCCTTTATCAACTGAATTCGAGATTTCCTCATTTTAATTAATTAATTAATAATATGATAATTATTGGTCAGAATAATTATCTACTACCTAAAAATAAATAAATTTTGGAATTATCCCTTGGAAATTATCTTGTGCATTAATACTTATCATATTAGAGTGTTCTAACCAATAGGAAATAATTACAAATTAATTCTAATTTAATCCTTTAGAGGATTAATCAAATTAATTTAAAAATAATCCTACGCATGCAAACTCATGATACATATTATTTTCAATCAAATTGTTTTCTTCATAAAACCATGGTTTTTTTTAATCCAATTTTCAATTCAAAAAATGTCCCCTCATCCTTAACTCAATATTGATCAATTAAAATATGATTTTTAATCCCGGGACAAATTTAGAATTTTCAGATTTGTGAGATTACCATTTTACCCTTTATTTACTAAAACGTAAAAAAGTAAAATTAATGGTTGAAAAATGGGGTGTCAACACAACCATATCACTCTTGTATACTTTAGGGGAGATTTGTGAGATCATATTATTTACCCCCACGTTAAGTTTGGCAAGTCTCGCGTATTCTTGAGTCGGGATCCTATGTGGTCGTTCTGAGTATACCAGAACTGGATTGGATTTGGAGTGATTATGGATCTTGTGCTTGTTATATATGTATCATACTTTTAATTTGACTATGTTGCCATTATATTGTGTTTCATTAAGTTTAGCTTAAGGATATAATAGAATTTCTTCATTTTAAATTTGAAAAGCAAAAGAATACAATTGAGGCTTGATATGTTGATCAATGCTGTGATTAATTAACTTAATGTTTTATAGGCTCAAATCTAATTAACCCTTTGGAATATATTATGATTAATTAAAGTAGCAGCTGTTGGAATATCCAATGGATGATGGCCGATCAAAACTTGATACATCATTGACATTATCTAAGCATAAAACATACCTAATTATGCTATAAATACCTCCTTTTGCAATTCTATTTGGCACAAGCGAGGAGAATCATGGCTAAAATTACTAAATCATTTTGTATCATTGTTATCTTGTTTATCTATGCCTTTCCAACTAACGGAAGTAAATAACTTTAAATTTATGTAATTGTATCCATATTTATCCATTCAATTCATTAACTTTTGAATGTAACAAGCCAAAAATAATTATATCTATATTGAGCATATTATATTATTTGGAGTCTTTTCTTTTTATTATTTACTTGTCTTTTCTTTTCTTTTTTCGTTGGCTTGCTTACAACAAGTTTGTTAAATTGTGATTTGAATTGTATTGTTTTACATTACAATCTCGATGATTCATCTTTAAAATACTTTGAGATTCTTAAATTTAATTCATTGTTCAACGTATAATTTTGAATTTTCAATGCCTTTTATACTTCATAGATTTACTGTCTAAACTAGTTCAAATTATCTTAGTCATTTGAATTGTATTGTTTTACATTACGATTACAAAGATACTTATTTAAAGCATTTTGAAGTTCTAAGATTTCACTAATTGTTCCACGTATAATATCGAATTTTCAATGGCTTTTATTCTGATATTTCAAAACGGAATTAGCTCAAATTGTTTTTATACGAAAAGTGAATACTACATGCATCAAAGTTTTTTATTTTATTTCTCCGTTTGTTTCGACGTAAAACATTTTCCGTAAAATGTTTTCATCATTTACAGGTGTTTGTTCCCCTGTAAAATCAAAGTCAACAGGAAAACGTTTGTTGTTGACCGGAAAATCCTTAAGGAAATTTAGGAAAATGGTTTATGAAAAAATTTTCCGTAAACCATTTTCCTAAAAGACGCGTTCTGCTCTCTCCACTCAGCTCTCTTTCTCTGCTCTTTCTCTCTACTCTCTCTTTGCTCTTTCTTAGATCTCTCTCTCTGCCACCCCAAATCCGGACCTAACGAGGTGGTTGATGAGGTCGGTGAGCTCGAGGGTGGCGTGGTGGGACTCAAGAACTCTCCCTAGATTGAAGCGGACGAGAACCGGTCTGCGATCGAAGCCGCCCCAGATCCGGACTCGATGAGAATCGGTGTGCTCGTGCTCGTGCCACCATCTCTCTCTCCGACGTGCTCGCGCGCCAAGAACCGGTGTTGCTCATGATTGTGATGATTTGTGGGTTTTGATTTGTTTGTTATTGATTTGTTCTTGGTTTTGATAGAGTGGGTTTTGCTGTGATGGTGGGTTTGTGGGTTGTTTTATGGTGGTTTGTGGTGGATTTCCGGTGGATTGCGGTGGTGGGATTGCAGTTTTTGATTTTTTTTCTTTTTCATTTTACGTTGCTCCAAACACTGTAAAATACTTTTCAGACTATTTTCCAAAATGCAACCAAACACAGGAAAAAAAATTATTTTCCCTGAAATCATTTACATTTGCAAACATTTTACGATGGAAAATAATTTACAGCGAAACAAACGGAGTCTAAACAAAAGGAAAAAAATACATTGTTGGTCTCTTAAGTTTTAACTATTTTGTACTTTTACTCCCTGATGTTTCAAATGACAATTTTAGTCCTAAAGTTTAAAAAATGTGCACTTTTAATCTGGTCAAGATATGGAGTTGGATCCAAAGGTTTGAGATTACCTCTCTTGCACATATGTTCGAAGACCTTGGACAACGGTGCCCCCAATGGATCAAAGTGCTTCTTAGGCTTCGGGCTTTGCCTTGACGGATTCGAATATGCCTTATGATATTGATGTTAAGGATGACGTTGATATTGATATTGATTCGATTGAACAACATTGATATTGGCTTGAATGTTCGGCGCCTTGCTTGAACTTCCGAAAGTATTCTTAGGTGCGACAGAGATCCTTCCCTCTCTTTTGTCAAGTTGCCCATTGTCTATGGCATCTTCAAACCTTATCCCACTATTGCATAGTTGCTCAAAATCCATGATGGGTGATGCAAACATTCAGTTGTAGTAAACCGGCAAAAGTCCTTTCATGACCATGTTGACTTGATCTTTCTCCATCGGCCTATTCATCATCTTTGAAGCTTTGGCCCTCCACCTCACGAGGAATTCAGAGAAAGTTTCATTCTCTCTTTGACGAGTTGTCTTTAGATCACGTAGGGTGATGTCGTTCATGGTGTTGTACGAGAATTGATCAATGAAGATCTTTACCAATTCCCCCCAATTCTTGGTTTGCCCTACATTCAAGGTGTAGTACTAGTTTAATGTCAATCCGGCTAGTGATAACGGGAAAGCTTGGAGGACTTGTTGTTCATTAAGCCCTTTGATCTTGACAAAATTCAGATATTGCCTCAAGTGTTACTTAGGATTGCCCACTCTAGTGAACCTATTAGTTTCGGGTATAACAAACTTGGGTGGCAGCTGCGAAGGCTCTTCTTTGGTGATGCCTCCCATGGTGGCAAGGTAATCATCAACCCCTTGAGTCTTTTGGAGTGCCTTCTGCATGAGCTCCATCTTTTCTTTGAAACTTTCCGTGAAAGCTTCGAACTCTTTGCTACGCTCGATTGCGACCTTCGCCTTCTCTTCCTCGTTCCTTCATTCTTTTTCTGTTTGAGAGTTATTCTTTTGAGCTTCTTCTATCTTGGTGAGTCTTTTGGAAAACTCCCTAAGGTAACCTTCGATGACGGATTCAAACATGGTGACTAGTGCTTGAGTGTCTTCTCTTTTCTTTAGATGACTGGTCGATGGAGATCTTGTCCAAGCGGAGCTGGGGATGTGTTTGTTGCTCTTCTTTGGTGCAATGATGCCTTCAGAGGAACAAAATGTTTCATCAACTTCTACACTTGAAGGTTTAGTAAATAAAAGACCTTAGTGATTTGTGCCAAACGTATTGTGGTGTTTTGGGTTTGATCTTCACTATTGTCAAGACCCAATGCATCACATTACGTTAAATTTCTTTTTTACATGAGCAACTCATTTACAATGCTCTCTTCTCACAATTCACTATGAGTTTGCTCATGAACTTCCAGAAAAGTTTTAGCATTCAGCTCTCACACTCTTTCAAGCACTTTATTGATGGATTACCATATGCTTTCAGCTAGGTTTTAACAAAAATAGATTTTCTTCCTTGACTTTAAGAAGTAGCTTCTGAAGCATATGATAATTCATCTTCATGAAAATATTTGTAACCTAAACCCCCTTGGTGTTGAGATAAAAATTCCTTCTTTCTTTCTTTGAAAATTCTCATTGGGTTTATGCTTTCAAACATCCATGACTTTGTTTAGACTTGAAGACGTCCCATGATTTCATGTCATGTATGCAAACAAGTATGCTCAAGCACATGCATTCTTTTGGACCACATTAAAAGATATAGACCCTAGGGTTTCATTAGTGTAGGTGACCAATTCTATGTTCCGCCCTTATCACTCCACAAAGGTCCCTCATTCCGACAAGAGCATCTCTCCTAGTATGTAAACACACTAGCTCAGAGACTAATCCTTAACTATGCACCAACCCATCATAGGCAAGGTACATAGGTTGTGAGGTGACAGTACTAACCCTACGTCCTGCAGAACAATTGGAACTCAGGATTGGCAGGTTTGGTACCGTCGGGTATCTTAGGTTAAAAGCATGCATTTGTGTGCATTTAGATTCATAAAATAAACAATTTCAAAAATAATCAAGTAATAGCAGAAGTTAAGCTTCTCTTATCCCCAGTGGAGTCACCATTGTGAGATGTCGCGTTGGTCACCTCTTCTTTTTTAAAGGATCGTTCGTATTCTCAAACCTTATTAGGGTTAGGAACAGAGGAACAATGAGTCGCCACTTGATTTATCGGTTCAAGAACCATCAATATGAATTCATGCACAAAAGACTAGTCTTGAGCTAGGTCCGAAATTAAGGTACATCTTGGGAAGGTGTTAGGCACCCAAGAAATGCCCAATCTAATGGTTGGCCTTCCTCTATATTACTTGATGTCTTGAAGGAGTTTATTAAAGAATCTGTAAACATTCAAAAGCACGTAAACCTAGATCTAGCACAATCAAGAGGCAAACCATAACATGGCATAATATCAATATTAGGTTAAAGAAAGGAATCCTCATTTTGCATCCTACACTCACCAAATTATGGGTTTCATGCCCATAACAACATACATAGGTCATAATTCTAACCTAAAACTAATAATCAAATAAACATGGCATAGCTCATTGGAGCATGATTAAAAATGCAAAATAAATAAATATCTAATTATTCTAACTAGATCTAGAAAGCAATATAATAATCAAATATTCATGGAGGTTGGTATGGCCTATTGGAAAGATCCATACCTAGCCTCTAGGGAGCTTGTTGCAAGTTAGCAATTCACCGGCCTTTCAGACTTGATCTCTTTGATGGGGTTTTGTGTGTTGATCTTTAACAAGAAAGGCTTTGAACGCCAAGGTTTGTGATTGGAGTTTCATGAGAAAGGGCACTTCTTCTAGTTCTTCAACTAAAGAATCACTACTTGCTCAAAAACTCTTTCTCACTACTTTCTTTTAGGCAGGGCTCTGCTCCTCTAAAACTACTTCTTCTTTCTCTCCTATTCTATGCTTCTACTTCAGTAGAGCTTTGCTACTCTAGGACTTCTACTTCCACTTCTCTCTATTCTACTATACCAATGCTTTTATGGAGACTCTTTGGGATGATTTGTTTGTGAGGTATATGGCTCCTTTTATACTAATAAAGGGGCTAAGGTTTGCTTGAAGAAGGGGTAAACTAACATGTTCCCGCATGAATCAGTCAGTCTCATGAATTAGGGTTTTTGCCCAGCAACACTGGCGCACGTCTCTTCACTACAGACGTGGCCACCTTCAAAGGGTCGCACACCTATTAGGTTAGAAGGCAGCTTCTCAACTCGTTTTCTAGAACTTTTTAGGTGGTTTTCAACACACATTCGTCATATGAGAGATCTTAAATTGTCATCACTGAGACCGGGGACCATGAGTATCGACTAGTACAAATTGAGGTGTCTACAAAAACAAACTTTACTCAAAATAAATCAACAATAACAACTCGCAAGAAATTTAAAGAACACATGAGAACTCAAGAGTTCAGTGAGCATGAAAAGAGTTAATCACATGAATCATGTATGAATCATTGTTGTTAAGTGGGGTAGGCAATCTGGTAGATGGGGGTGTGACTATCTCGGTTGTGGCACACAATCAGTGTGTAGTATATATTTCTGTAGAGAGTACTCAAAGAATGAGTTAGGTTCTGATTCTTTTTGTTCTAGTTTCTCTCCCCAAAATCAGATTAACCCCTTCCTCTTTATCTTTCTTCACCTTCTATAGTGAAGTTTTCCTCTCCCATGGTTTGTTGTTACAGCAGATGGACACGACAAGTTTGCCGTATCTAATGGTTAATAGAATTAGCCAATTGCTCATTGTGGAGGATCAATCATGGACAATTGTGAGATTGTGTTTTGGGAAGACACCCAATCAATGCCTTAAGTGTCGCAATGTTAAGACCCTAACCATCCCATATCCGTGGGTATGCAAACCCAAGCCACTAAGACACGGATTGGAGTAGTTAAACATTTGATTAAGACATTTGTGAGCTTATATTCATGATTAGTAGGTCCAAGCTATACAAGCTTGTACCTAGGTGGTTATTTGGGTGCATTGGGGGTCTAGTACATTTCTAGGCTTTAACCCTTTGTACTTGTTTGTTAGAGCTTCTAAGAGTTGTACCTTGGTTGTTACTAGCAATAGCCAATAGGAGCCTTGATTTGGACCAGCCAATGGGAGGCTTGATCTAGATCAACCAATGAGAGGCTTGCATGAGAAAACTCATGCAAACTGTGTGGGTTATCTCTGCCATTCCTCCATTGTTGCTCATTATCAAAATACCTTCATTGTTTCTCTTAGAAATTCTCTCTAGGACATTAGATTCATTAGTTGATAGAATTCAATAATAATTAGTAGGTTTTGTTCATGAATGCAAGGGGATCAATCCTATTAGATTGAATTATTCAAATTGTTCTTTGATTTTGTGATTTAGGAGAGAATCCTAGTGTTCTTGAGGGAGAGATAAAGAGGATCCTTTCACATTGATGGAGAGAGAAAGAGCTTCACGCGTGTGAGCTTGGTATATCTGATTTAAGCAACATTTGATGGGACCCACAGCATAGTAAAACATACATGTCTGATTTTAATTGGATAGACTGAGTACATGTCGTTGGGCCTAAGTGATCGCTGAACCTCGTCCGCCTTTTGTTGCGATAGACCTACTTGGCTGTGTTTTGGGTTATTAAAACAAAGCCTGGTGTTTTGGTCTTGGGCTATCTATTGCAAAAAACAGGCCTCTACAAGACTCAAATAAAATTGCTTAAAAAAATCAAAGACTAAAATGAATATTATAAAACATAAGGACCAAAATGAAACACCCTCAAAATATAAGTACCAAAAGTGTACTTTTTTCTAGATTTGATGTAGCAAATTTAAAATATTAGGTACATTCCCGGATAATAGTTCGAGTTTTAATACAAATCATGTTTAATCGGATTATTTGAGAACAAAAAATAAATAAATAAATTCTATATCACCATATTGCCCATTCAAAGTTATTACTTTGGCCTGATCACACAACTGCCGCGGCCATACCACTATAAAAGAAAAAACATAAAACAACAGCTATAGTAACAGCCAAAGAGTGTGGCAGCACAACATAGGTGCCTGAAATAAAAGCTATCATCAATGCTATCATGGCCCAAGTGATTGTGAAAGCACAGGCTCGCCTTGTCAACTTATTTTCGTCAGTTAAGGAACTCGACCCTATTGAAGCCATAAAGTGGGTGTATACTGCGGCGGTGGAAGAACTAAAGGCCACAGAATTAGCTATCGCAAATGCTTTGAAAGCAGTTTTCTCGCTTAATACTGCGAGGCCTTTATTGACATCATTGCTTTCGTATCCACCAGGAACCGTAAAAGCTGCAGCGAAGGAGATAGTTGCGATGAGTGTTGCTACCAACACATTGGTCTGGCCCTTATATTTTGCCTCTTTTCTTTCCTCATCTACAGTTGTAGCATTTCCTGCATCTCCAGCTTCAGATTCTTTCCTTGATCTTTCTTGTTCTCCTAATTCCCTCAGCCTAGCCAGATTCATATTCAGAATGTGATTATTTAAGAGCACTCCTCTCAAACTTAGTCTACCATATTTTATCCCCAACCTTCCCATGATGAACCCCTGTAAATTTAACAAAAGTTGAGTTCAGTATTTCTGACACATAAGATTCGAACCATGTATGTAATACCCGGTCCCAAAGGATTCAAAAAAAAAAAAAAAAAAAATTGTTTAAGTGAGTAATTTAGTAAATTTCAAGTGTAGGGTAAAAATACAAATAAATAATTTATTTTAAGAGTTTTTAGAAATAAAAATGAATAGGTTGTAACCCTAGTAAAATTAGGATATAAATAGAGTTCTAAACTTTATTTGGATACTAATAGACACTCTTTGATGGTAAGAATTTGAAGAGTTTCAAGAGGAGACTGATTGAAGAATTCTTGAGGTAAAAAACTTGAAAGACTTTTAATTTAGATGTAATTGCTAGATAGAGATCGCACTACAAGAAATTTAGCCTTTAGCAACCAAAATTTCAGCGACGACCTAAAAATCGTTGCTAATAAGTAAGCATTAGCAACGACAAATTATTGTCATCGCTAATTTTCAAAACAAATTAACAACAGCGACGACTTTTTAAGTCGTCGCTATAGGTCGTTGTTAATACGATAGATGTTAAAATGGAAGATCTATTTGCGACAACTAATTACTTTTTAGCGACAAGATTGACGTTGCAAATTAATTTTTTATATTAGCGATGACAATAGTCGTCATTAATTGTTATTTATTTGTGATGACAATGTGTGTTGTCACAAAAATGTGACAAAAATAATAATAACAAATATGATTTTATATTAGCGACGATTATTTTCATCGCTAATATACTTTATTTAGCGATGATTTTGTGTGTCGTCGTTGATATTTGGCCAATCTCAATCTCAATCTCAATCTCTCACTTGGTTCTCTCTAGCTCTCTCTCACCTGATTCTCTCTCACACTCTCACACCGTCTCATCCAAATTTCCTTACTCAAATTGCTCTCTAAAATACCTTAGTTCCTTCATGGAAATCACCATTCTCACAGCAAGAATAAGATTGATAATCAATTAAGGTAAGAGCTTATGATTTTAATCAAGGTTTAAAAGTGGGTATGATTGAGATTGTTTGATTGATGAAATTTAGTTAGGGTTTTGATATTGGGGGTTTAATCTTTGAGTTTTGTTAATGGAAGTTGCTAGGTTTTTATTTTTATATGTGGTTTTGCTTATGGATTTGATATTCTTCTTGGTTCATGAGTATATATGTGTGACCATGGGTGATTTTTAAGTTTTTGATGAAGAATACCCTCTGTTTCTGTTTTCTGCAGTGAGCAGAAAGTTGTATGAGATTCTGGGATTTTTGTAAAAGGTAATTTGGGAAACGGTTTGTTGAAGATTGATTTATTATATGTCTAGTATAAGTGTTTAAAATCTCATTTGAAAATATGGTTATTTGAATACCTTTTGAGAATTTATAAGAAAATCCTGCAAATCTGTCAAATGGACAGTGTCCGTGTTTGAGTGATTAAATATTCATAGTAATTTATATATGTGGAATCTGGATACAAAATATGAATATAATGAAAGCTAACACACAGGGCTTGAGTTTAGAATCAAGAATTATAGTATTTGGATTGATATTGAAAAAGTTATTAATTTTTTTATGAGACACTAAATCTGTCAGGACAGATTTGTGTTTACCATATGACGAGAATTTTAATAAATTATAGAGATGTTATAATGATCTGAATTTTCTGTGGTAGCTTGTACATATATATGAGGTCATCCCTGTAAAATTTCAAGTTACTTTGATAAATTTAAGTGTTCCAAATAAAATTTATAAAATGACTGATCTGCAGAAATCTGCTTAATGTTAAGCTGAAAATACTGGAACTTTGGGGAATTAATTATTGAATTTGATTCATTGATTTGAGTTGTAATTTGGTGTGAGTATTGTTTGTCATGTATACTACTTGGGTGAATTTTATCATGCCTTGGTTTTACATTGGCTTCTAAGGTACCTTGACTCCTTGAGACTTACAATATAGAGTTGCCAAGCAACAGAAAAAATAGATGTCAATGTAAATATATATGGCTCATATATATTTTTCAAAATTGATGGTGGGTAGACGGTGGAATTTTTAGTGTTAATTAGTCTATGCCTTTTGCAAATAAGTGATGCCCATTAAATGTTTCAGGATAAGTAGTAGTGCAGGGACCATTTGAATAAAGTTTCAAAGTTTGGTTAGTGCATATATGTACTTAGTGCAGGGACCATTTGAATAAAGTTTCAAAGTTTGGTTAGTGCATATATGGTATACGTGTTTGTATGCCTATAATTAATTAGGCAATACACTTGTTAAAAGGGTAAGCATTGCATGCCATCTCACAAGCTTCTAATCCTCCACATGGTCCGTACCTTTGGACAAGCAGCATATCAATTTGGGTGCTGGTCTCGATTTTATTATCTCGATTAGAGTGGTCCTCCTCGCCATTTGATACAAACCCACCCAACGCGGCATCAAAAGTCACTAAAATGTTCTCTCCTTGATTAATACCCCAACCCTATGCATTAGCTTAAGCCACCCATTTGCCAGCACTATTAATATATTGATATATATTAATTCCCTCTGTACAAGCTGTTGGTATATATATGTACACTTCAAGCATTCCATATATAAAGGTCCAGGGCATATTACTCATTATGATTTCCATTTAAGCAGAAAATATGTACTGTTTGGACCAATTTGTGAGTCATATTCTTTGTCATAAGTTTTTGTTCCTAAAATTTATGTAATTATGCACAGACCTTTATTCTTTTGTGGTCAGTGGTCAAAGTGATAGTTATAGAGCTTTGACTTATTTTGGGGACATACACATATATGTAAATAGCTTAATGTATAAACCTTATGGATTAGTGTACTGGAACTTTTAAAATGGACTTTCTGATATTCTGGGTTGATGTATATTTATGTAATGGTTAGAGAAAAATTTACAAGTGTTTGGGTTGTAGTTTTCTCATGCTTTCCTCAAGATATTGCCTACATTTAGACAAAGCTGCTAGTTTTATACATCACATTCACTTGAATAGCTAAGTAACATGATTGCTCTTTTCTCTCAAAGTTCAATAATGTTGGGTTTCTGGTTTGACATGTTGTCTCATGTTGTGTGTTTTTTCGTTGATGAAACATGTTATAGATTCATAATGATCATGATTATTGCCTTCAATTCTTTGTTGATATGTTGTTCAGTCTCCACTGGATAACAATGTAGTAGATCGTAGCCAAAGGTTTATGTTTATTATTCTGAATGAGCAACATAGTTCCTACATTTGTTAGCATTTCCAGTTTCTTACATTGTAGTGCTGCAGTTGATATCTAATAAGATTGTTGTTTTTCTTTCCCAAATTCTTAGATGGCTTCCATGTTTCTGGTTTGACAGAATTATTTCTTTTGTTGATTACTGTCCTCTATGTTTTTGCCTTCTTTAGTTAATATCTTGTTGAGCCTTCAATGGAAAGGTGATGTCTTTAATTGATGGTAGCCAATGGTTTATGCATGCCATGCTTAGTCTCCAGATGGTGATCTTTCTTTAATTGATGGGATTTATGTGTTGTATGCTTCAAGATATATTTTAATATTTTTGTTTTCCTTGCTTCATTGCTCTTTTACTTCAACAAAGTTTTTAAAATAATAAAAAATAAAAGAAAAAAAATTGTTGGAGGTGTGCAAAATATTGAATTGTCATCTCATGCAACAGGTGTTTGGGTTGTAGTCTTCTCATGCAACAGGTGTTTGTCTATCTTTTTATGATCTTTGTATTTGTGTTTGCTTTTTAGAAGTTATTTAGTAAGCATTGTCATCTATTTTGGTAACCTTTATATTGGGTTTCGTTTTTCATTTCAGGAGGAAGAAATGTTTCGTGTCATGACCCACATATGGAGGGGAGATCCATCCTAATGCAACAAGTTTCAAGTCTATATATTTCTCATGAGGACATTTAATTAGTTAGTTGATAAGACTATGTTTTAATGTGATTGGGAATAGTGTGGAATTTAAACTTTGTATACAATAAATTGGACTTGAGTATTGTTTTTCTTTTATTCTATGCGTTGATTTAATAGATGTAATGAATTTATGACTATTTATTTATTGAATTGTCGTATGATGATGTATGAATGTGTTTTCAATATTCATGTAAAAAGCAGAATGAAAAATAAAAAAATCTAAAAAATGAAAAAAGTAAATAGCGACGACATTGTGTCATCGCTGATATTTACATATTAGCAACGACAATATATCGTCGCTGTTATACTACAATCAGCAACGACATATTTGTCGTCGCAAATAGTGATGTATTAGCGACGATTTATTTATTAATGGTCTTAAGTTATTTGCAACGACGATTGTTACTATTAGCGACGAAAATGTCGTCGCTGATGGTATTATAATAGCAACGACAAAATGTCGTTGCTGGATTTCTACTAGTGACGGAGCAATAGCAATGACAATTAGCAACGACTTTGTCATCGCTAATGATAATTAGCGACAACTTTTAGAGTATCAGCAACGACTTTGTGTCGTTGCTAAAGACCAAATTTCTTGTAGTGAGAATAAAAAAAAAAAAAAAAATTAGTTGTCGTTCCTTTTAGACAGCCGGATTATCATAAGTTATGGGAGGATATTTTTATCAAGATTAATTGTGGTAAGAAGCTTATCCATGATGCAAAGACTCTTTTTTCTGATTTCAGAATTTTTGCATAACTACGTTTTATATCTAAGTTTGATTTTCTAGACCTAGGCGTGGGTACAGGTTTCAAAAAGAAGAAAAGCAAAAGATGGCCACACCTATTAGACTATTAGACTATTAGTATATTGATGTGATGAGGAGTTGTGCAAAGTACAAATCCTAGAAATCTTAGGCTTCTGTATATGCTGTATAGTCCTTGAGGAAAGAAACAAAAAATCAATGTTAGCCCTGCTTGAGGAAAGAAACAAAAAATCAATGTTAGCCCTACTGCTAGCCGTAGCAATCTGTGAGAAAAAAAAAAAAAGATAGCCAACTTCTAGTCTATTGACGTGAAGTAATGGGTTATTGTACAGCCTCCTGTACATGCAGTAAAAGGAAAACAGTAAAAAGGAAAAGAAATAAAATAAAAGGAGGTCATATGTAGACTATTGATGTGAAGGCCTAAGGAAGTATGAGTGGCGGCTCCTGGGAGAAATAAAATTGTGAAGGGTTCCTGAATGTACTTACGGAGAGAAGAGATAAAATAAAATAAAATAGTAACAGTGAGAATGAATTATATTAGGCTTTAATTTTGTATATTGAGAGTAAATAGCATTATTTATGTCAATTAATGGATTTTGATCATTATACAATTGATTTAGGATCGGATTTGTAAATTTTGAAAAGAAGAGATTGAGAGTATTACAAGACCTCTTGCTTGGTAGAGGTAAGTAATGTTTTCTTAACTAGTTACATTTTGCTAAAAATTCCCTATTTTGTTTATTAAATATTCATTGTATTTCAATGTAGATTATTATTTTAATTATTTTAGATACATTGGTTTAAAGAAAAGAATTAGAATTTTGTCATTTTGGAATATTACAATGTATTTAATTTAATTAGTTGATTATTTAGAAGGTTTTGTGTCTTCAATTGGGATCAAGCACTTTTGAATTTTGTAAAAAGAATCAAACATTGTTCGAACTGTGATTTTATTGAATATGATCTTTTGACATTGACTGAAATGAAATTGAATCTGAACCATTTGATTATGCTTTGGACCCCGCCAATGGGGGTAAACGTTGGCACAGAAACTAGTTTCTTCTGGGGCTTACCACCGGCCTATGTATGATTCTGGGCCTAGTCACGGGGATATAACGTGACCACAGTCATATTGTCGTACTTAAACATTTGAAATCTAATTGATTGCGTTATTTTAAGTAAATTGAGACTTTTGATGTTTTGAACTTATTGTAATTTATATATTGTTTTCCGCTGCATTGTGTTATATTTCTAAAGTCTATGAGATTTATCCTATGAACATTTATATATTTTATTTGAATAAATGCTGCTTGATCCACCCTTTTCAACTATAGTTATTTATTGAGCCTCCTAGCTCATCCCCTTTTCTTTCCCATTTCAGATTCTGAGGATTAGCTAGCTTGGACGTTACGGGGGAGTTGTGTGAGAAGGACTTCTAGGCACAATATTAGTATTTCTTATTTGTTGATTAGAGACCTTACGTAATAGACTTTTGCTTATTAAGATTTGAAATAGCAATGTATGGATTTTAATTCATTTGAACTTATTGGTTATTATGTTAATTTGAAGATTTTATATCGATGATATTATTTTTAGAATTTGTTAGTAAGGCCTGGCACACTTGTAAGGCATGCCTTATGGGTGCGCGGCCGTTGTCACGTGTCTAACTCATGCTTTGGGTTCAGGGCGTTACAATGTATACGTACTAAAGTTGTGAACAACTACAATGAAAAATGGTTTAGCAAAAGATATATATATATATATATATATATATGAAACTAGAAGATATTGTCAATTATCTGCCATGTGGTATATATGACAATGTCTTCGGATTAATACGTGTCATCCTACTTGGATAAACAACGCCACGTGCCAGAATTTTATTCGTAAAGTAATTGTCACCTGTTAATATTTTATAATTATTACGAAATATTTTATGACAATTACTTTACCAATAAATTAGAAAGAAAACGGTTATAGAAAGAATAAAGGGTTTTGTTAACCAGTGCCCTTAGGGCAATGGTTAAGGAGCATTAAATACCTATACTTTATCGGAAATAACGAACTTTTAATATTATAATAATAAATAGAAAGACTTAAATACCCTTAAAAGTTTTTTTTTTGTATTATTTAAATATTAAATTTTTACTACTTTCCATAAAGTGGAAGTATTAAATGCTTCCTTAAACATTATCCTAAGGGCACTCGTTAACAGGACCCAAGAATAAATTAGCCTAATTAAACTACTATACCTAAATAAGTGGAGCTACTTATAGAATGAATTTGCCTCATTTATTTTTAACTAAACCAATGTGACTATTCAGATACAGCCATGACGCACAAATTGTGTTATCAATAACATTGCCAAATAAATTAGTGGGTTATTAACTCCATTGATATTTACTATTTTTTATTATATTTTATTACATGGTTGATATCTTTCCTCCATTAATTTTCTGCCACATTTTTGTTAACCTTTCCTAAATCAAATGCATCCCATTTGAATTTTTCAATAATACCATGTGGCATATAATTTTTTTTTTTTAAAGAATTAATAGTTCCTAATTAAACACTATAATATGATGTTAGTCCATATCCTCAAAACGACGTCATTTTAAAGTATTGACTAACACATTAACTCTTTGCCCTTTAGTGGCAATCTTCTCAAATTCACCTGTTACAAATCTTAATTATCTATTTATGTTTCACGTGATCATAGATTCTTAAATACTTTTTCCTTAAATGTCGACTATTGCCTCCTTCAAATGCTCCATTAATATTTACCATTTTTTTTTCTAATATTCTATTACACGGTTGATATCTTTCCTCCATTAATTTTCTGCCACATTTATGTAAACCTTTCCTAAATCAAATAAGTCCGGTTTGAATATTTCAATAATAACATATGGCATATAATTTTTTATTAAGAATTAATAGTTGCTAATTAAATGCTATAATAAGATTTCCAAAACGACGTCGTTTTGGAGCATTTATATCTTCCCTAAGCAAATCGTTTTGTTGCCCCCTCCTCATCCATTACAATTGCAAAATCTTATATTTATTTGCAGGGAACTTTATCTTCCCCGCCTCCTCTCTCTATCTCTTGATTGAACCTCTTCGCCTCCCTCTCTACAACACTAGCAACTTCTGGAATTCCACTCCCTTTCTTACTCTTCCTTAATTTCCTAATACTTGTATACGCAATTTAAGAATCTAAGAATATCTCACGAAATCTCCCTCACGTCTCTCTCTCTATCTCTCTCATGCTTACAGATTTACAGATTACATATGTGTCTCTCACGCCTCTGTATGTCTCTCTCTCGCTTACAGATTACAAACAGATCAAGCCGACTTGAAAAAAAACCCAAAATCACATGGAGATAGATGAGAAAAAATTATATAGCGGTGATGACAAAGGGAACAACCATATCTGAAAGCAATCTGAATAAAAGGAAAGGGACAAGCGGATCTGAAAACAACCCGGAATCGCATGGAGATAAATGAGAAAAAAGAAAACAAAGGGGGTAGCTTTCAGGTATTTGGTTTTCATTTATGGGTTTCCCCAATTTGATATTGATTATCATAGTTCCCTTGGAAATCTCTTTTATGTGGAAACCTCAATATCAAATTGGGGGAACCTGATATGAGCAACTTGGAAATCTCTTTTATGTGGAATAAGTAAAGTAAGATTTTGAGGTTGAAATCTCTTTTATGTGGAAATCTCGAGTTTCTATTTTTTCCTTTTTTCTCTAATTGTTCTACTATTTAATCAAGTTCATAATTCTTATTAGTAAATTTCATTTGTAGGTGTGGGGCTATTTCATGAGGGATAAATAAAGGTTGTTCTCCTTCTATCTTTTCACTTTGTGGAGTCACTTCATTTTCTGTATCAAATTTTCTGTTCTCTCTATTGGTCTCACCTATTGTA
Organism: Fagus crenata; assembly: GCA_014362285.1. NCBI lineage: Eukaryota > Viridiplantae > Streptophyta > Magnoliopsida > Fagales > Fagaceae > Fagus > Fagus crenata. The sequence goes on along the minus strand of BKZX01030285.1, from coordinate 144,877 downwards.
CTGTCTTAATGTATTGGTTTTTGTAATTTTTTTGTGCCTTTTTTGGTGTGTAAATTTTTCATCATTCACCACTATTGCTTTTAATGGGGAAGCAATTTATATGTGTAATATTATTACCTCAAAGGAAGGTGATCTTTCCCTTAATTCTAATCATTCATAATTATTCTTTTCTCAACTCATCCATGTTAGACAAAATAATTGCTTTTGTTTCTACCTACAACAAATAGGGGAGGGGGAGCAAATCTCCTTGAATCTTGATTGAAGGGATAGAAAACTATACTGCTAGGATTGCTGATCTGGATTCTATGGATTGACAAACAATTGTTGGTTGTTCGCATTAAAAAAGTTTAAAAGGAACACCTCAATATATCTCTCTACCAGGCATATGAAAGTTGCATGTATCCTAGCAACTAGCAAGTATGCATAAACCTAAAAGTTCAAATAATATCTAAAAAAGTCCACTTTGCTCTCTGTACAGAAAGATTCATCTTTATTTGTGGTTACATTGTATAAATGGGGTTTTTAGGTGTTGGGGAGGTTTAGCTACTTTTGGCATTTCATTCAAATGAACCGTTTCAAACCAAGAACAGCATCTTAAAGATGCTTGATGCTTCCTCAAGTAATTCTCAGAAAGGAAAAATAAGAAGAAAGAGATCACTTCAGTGCTCTCCCTTCTCAGTATTTGACTAATGCGCTCTTCTTTATTAAAAGGAGACCAACCCCAGAACAGGACATGAGTGGACGGTTTCCTCCTTTTGCCCACAATCTATGATCAAAGCAAGGAAATTGCATATTCAAATAAAAAGTTCATATGAAGGACTAGATAGTCAACCACTGATATTTAACCATTTATGAAAGAGCGGCATTTGAAGCTAATTGCCTAATGAATCTGTGTATTTCGTTCAGAAAAATATTCACGCTAAACAATAATGATATTAAGTTTTAATAAATTCTTAAAAAAAATATTCTTTAGATATTTACCGTACATCGTACGGGTTTGCGACTAGTCTATACTATAATGTAAAATCGAAACTTTTTTGACTTTTAGTTGACCTCACAATATTACGCCACATAAGCTTTTGAAATCTCACAATTTTACACGTCATTATTTTAATATATATTTTTTAATTGAATCTAAATTTTATTCTATAATTAAACATTCCAATAGAATCCTGACACGTCATTTTTTTTTTTTTTAATATAAAGAATATATTATTCTATATATATAACACAATCATAATAAATGTCAAATACTAAAATATATTCCATATATAAACACAATATAAATATCTTTTAATTATAATCATAATTATCAATTTTCAACTAGAGTTTTTTTTTTCTTATGTATTTCATAATTTTTGTTATTGGCAATGGAGAAAGGTGGATGGATTTGTTATAATGAAACCATGAAAGCTTGAAATGAGTTATGAAAATTATTTAAGTCTGATCATTTAATCATATGTCTATGTATTTATTTGTCCTTATTTTAAATATCCTTTATTTTATTTTTGGATGGAAACATAATCCATATGAGAAATATAAATATGAATCGCATTTTTTTTTTATAAAAATTGAACTATATTCAACTTGTGCAAAAAAAAAAAAAAAAAAAAAAAAATTACATTATATTAAATTTTAATTATCCTATGATAAATATACTTTCTTGGTTTTTTTTTTTAACCAAAAAGTAAGATCTATCATAAATCTGATTTGTAAAGTATCTTTATCGATCTTGCCAAAAACATTTTGAACTACAAAAAAGAAAAAAAAATTCAGCAAAAGAAGTAAAAGGAATCAAAATTAATTTAGATCTTATTTTCAATAATTTTTCTGTGCATCGCACAGGTTTGTGACTAGTATATATAAAAACAGAAGATATGAGCGTCAAAATCTAAAATGTCTCCCATCATGACAAGTGACATGTCTATCTATCGTTTAAATTTTTGAAGTGATACATTGTTTAGATTTCCTAACTGGTTTACATGTCTATTTATTGTTTAAATTTCTGAAGTGATACGTTTAAATTTTCTAAGTGGTTTGATTTAATAACTGCCAAACACTTTTAAATAAAAATAGATGATAAAAAAATTCTTGATAATAAGTATCCTACTATTAAAAAGATATCTTAATAAAATATCATAATAAAAATCTTTAAAATAAAAGCAGATAATAACTAATTCTAAAAGACATCTTAATAAAATATCATATTAAAAATCTTACAATTATGACAATCTCTTAATACTAGAAGACTTCTTAAAGATTATAAAAAAAAATTCATACGTTGTTTAAATTTCCTAAGTTCTTTGATTTAATAACTACCAAACATTTTTAAATAAAAATAGATAATAACAAATTCTTGATAATAAATCTCTTACTGTGTTAGGAGTACTATTTTAGTGAAAAAGTATTGATTGGTGAAAAATCTTTTAAGATATCATTTGGTGAACAGACATACTCCTTGATAAAAGAAAGATAAATAGAGCACGTTAAATTGAAAGTTCCTCATTTTTGCATAATCTACTTACGTAACATCTAAACAATGATAATCTGGTACGAGTTTTATTCTTTTACTTTTTTTTTCCTTTTTTATTTATTTATTTTTCTATCATGATCTATTTTTATTTTTGTGTTTTTGTACGTTTATATGACTGCAAGAGACTTTAAATAATGGTAATCTGGTACAAGTTTTGTTCTTCTACTTTTTTTTTTTTTTTCAAACATGATTTTTTTTTTTTTTTTTAAATTTATATGATTGCAAGGGGATCTAAGAGACAATTGAACTAATGTAATCTTTTAATTTTTGCTTGATTCTAACTTATTTTCTGTTTTATCAAATAAAGATAACCATTTTTTCTCAATTATTATACACTATCTAATTCCTTTTATTTTTCTGTTGTTCGTGCAATTCCATCTATTTGTTATTATCATTTTTTTTTTATTATTATTATTATGTTTTTTTTTATGGAACATATTTTCCATAAAATAATTCTGAATATATATTTTGATCAATACACATTATGTGTTTATATAGAGTTTTTTTCGTGCATTGCACGGGTTATATGCTAATATATATAAAAGCAGAAGACATAAGTGTTAAAACTTAGAGTGTCTTATATCATGACAAGTGGTATATCTATTTATCATTTAAATTTCCTAATTGATACGTTGTTTTATCGTTTAAATTTTCTAAGTGATACCTTGTTTTAAATTTTAAATTTATCAAATGGTATGATGCGTTCACAAGAGCATTAAACGCATAAAAATAATAATTTTAATCCTTTTTTTTTTTTTAAGTACAATTTAATTGTTATTAAACACTTTTAAATTAAAACGGATAATAACAAATTTTTTTAAATAAATCTGCTACTATTAAAAGACATTTTAATAAAATATACTTCTCTAAGAGATATTAAAACAATTATTTCAATTTAACAATCAACCAAATTTTTTTATTTAAAAAAAAAAAATAAAAGCAATCCTCTTTATATAGATAACGCCAAAACACAAAATATTTTTTCTTAAAAAAAAAAAAAATCAAATTAATTCTTCTATCACTAATAGACTTCTTTCAAATATTTATAGAGACATTAAAAACCAAAATTCTTTAAAAAAACAACACCTAAACACAAAACTTTATCTTTAAATTAATTCATATTAGACTTTTTAAAAAAAAAAAATTAACGACCAAACACCAAAAAAAAAAAAAACTAGCATTATATTATGAAAATTCTTTGAAAACAACAAAGAAAAAAAAATCAAATAATTTTGAGATGAATGACATGGGTGAAGCAAATTTTGTACTGGGAGTAAAGATTACTAGAGACCGTTCAAAGAAACTTCTTAGTTTATCCCAAAGGACTTACATCAAGAAGATTCTTGAACGTTTTCATATGCATAACTCCAAACCCATTGGCATTCCAATGGAAAAAGGATGCACTCTCAGCCTAGATCAATGTCCTAAGAATGATAAGGAAAAGAATCAAATGTCTAAAGTACCTTATGTATCTGCAATTGGGAGTTTGATGTACGTAGTGCTATGTTTGCATCTAGACATATGTTTTGTAGTTGGCATGGTTAATCGCTATTAGAGCAATCCTTGACCTGCTCATTGGAGAGCAGTTAAGAGGATTCTACGGTACCTTCGTGGAACCATTGATCATGCTCTATGTTATCGTGGTGGGGCCTGAGATTGACAGGTTACAACAATGGTGATTGGGCTAGTGACAAGGATGAGCGCAAGTCCACCTCATGTTATGCATTCATACTAGGAGGTGGAGCTGTTTCCTAGTGTAATAAGAAAAAATCATGCATTGCACTCTCCATCATGGAGTTAGAATATGTGGCTTGTTCCTCAGTTTTCCAAGAAATTGTTTGGCTAAGGAGATTTTTGCAACGTTTAGGTCTTACAGCTCATGCAGAGGATTGTGTATTATTATATTATGATAGTACATCAGCCTTAGCGTATGCAAAAGACCTTAAGTACCATGGTAAGGCAAAACACATTGAGATTCGATACCACTACATTTGAGATATGGTTTCACAAGGGGAAATGATCTTGCAACATATATCTACTAGTATCATGGTGGCTAATCTTTTGACCAAGCCCATTGCTAGAGATGTGTTCTTCTATCATGCTAAGAGCGTGGGACTTCGTAAGATATGATATGTTTAGATACTTTGTTTTGTATCGACATTATTATTATTGTTTTATTATATGAGTTTTCATTTTATCAACTTTATTCTTATGTGAAATATTGTTGATAGCATATCTTTTTAATATGTCACTAAGCTAGAATCGACCTTCTTACACGAGTGATTCACCTTGGTGCTTAGATAGTGAGCAAGATGAGATATCTATGTCTTTAGGCACTAAAATAGTGAATTAAGACATTTATATCTTTATTAGTGACATGTCGCCTTAGATAGAGCTAAGATGAGACCTCAGGATAGGTTGAACATAGAGTGATGCCAAGACTCTATGTAGCCTGTATTACAGCTAACTTTGAGTTTTTCAAGCAAATGTTTGGAGAGTGACTGGGCTAAAAACTCTGGTTAGGTGCTTGCATAACGACTAGACTCAAATTTGTATGGCGTTTCTACTCATTCATAGTGACATGCTCTTTTTTTTTTTTCTTTTTTTTTATGAGATAACGCTATATTATACATTTTATACTGTATGTGCTTTATGTCGGCTAACAATGCGAGTGATGAGCGATCCCTACTTCATCACTATGTGAGCCACAATGATCAATGATCCTATTTTTACCCTTCGTTGACCTAAGATTATGTCATAACGAGGAAGCTTAATGTCGTTACTTTAGCATGCAAACTGAGGACCATGAGTGATTCGGTATGACGAGGAATGTTTGGAAAAAAGGTTGAACCCAATTTAATTGACATGAGGACTTAGGGAAGACTATTTGATAATATACCATGTTATGTAACTCATTGCTGGCTAGCGTCTATATTGTAATGTGTTTGCAATATAAGAAATGAGTACATCACATATTTGGGGTAAAACACTGCTTATCATGAGGGAGTAAGAGCTTAATCTTATGTAGTCAAATCGTCTAGGGTATAATCGTGATGCTATCGAATGATGCACTTTTATTAGTCAAGAGATGACTTGAAAATTGTTGCTCTTGAGGCTGTACGTTCTTCTTGTGAAGGCACACAAAGTATTTTCTAGTATGAGGAGGTTAATGTGATAGATTGAGAGATTGATTCACCCTATGTGGGTGGACACCTCACCCTGTGTGGGCAAGTGGGAGTTGTTACAATTTA
>BKZX01030285.1:119928-139083 GCA_014362285.1 Fagus crenata | reverse complement strand
GGTGGACACCTCACCCTGTGTGGGCAAGTGGGAGTTGTTACAATTTAATGGATCGGGATGGACCCAACCCATGATCCACCCACTACGGGTTACGGGTCCCATTCAGTTATTTGATAAGGATAACTATCCATGATTTGAATTGGAAAGAATCATGGGATACCCGGTTGTCACATCCCTAAAAGGAGGGATGTGCTTTTATCTTATAAATATATTCTCTGTGAATATATATATTAGATGAGAAGACCAAAAAGATAGACTACAGTTTATATAGAAAAAGTAAACGTATGTTGAAAAGCTCTTTTTCTCACTAAGTGTGACTCTCTCTAGAAATCTCTAGGAATTAGTTTCGTGGATATTGTAGGGTAACTCTAGTAGCCAACCTCAACCCACGAGAACAAGGATGAACACGAGTGCTAAGGGAGGTTCGTGACAATAGAAGAAAAGTAGCATTGGAGCTAGTAACAAGCCAGCAAAACCGATCCAAGTCTTCTGCAATGAGAGTAAGTTTCTCAATCCGGTTCATATCAATATTGTGTGTGTATGACATATGAAGTCTCAATTACCAAACTTATGTTACAGACAAACCATGACCATTTCCCACTAACACATAGTCAATTCCTGTGTAAGCTAGGGGTTGCTGAATGTGGGCCAGTTTAGGTGTGAAGTGGTCTGTGGCACCAAAATCACTTAGCCAACAGTTAGAAGAAGGATGTTAGATGAGGAGGCCATAGCTGCAAGGGTTGCAGGAGGCTGTCTGCCATGGAATACATAGTCCATTCTATGAAAGCGGTCAATAGAAGTGTTCCCCGTCTTGTAACAAATTTGGCATGTAGGTCTTGAACTAGGATTTGTATTTGAAGGTTGATAGGACTGATGTTGTGGACTATAGAATTTTTGATAGGTACTACTCCTCTATTGTTTCTTCCTCCCCTGCCTTTGTAATTGTTAGATATATCACGACCTCTATTTGTGCTAGGATTGAACTATGGGATAGGACAGCCCTGACCAGTGTTCTGCTTTGGTCCTGTGCTGGCCATTGCAACGTGGACAATTTCTTTGTTGATTTCTGAATGCTTCAGTGACTTTTCTTCAGCAGTGGTTAACACATGCAGTTCTTCATAGCAGACTGGCTCATTCCTTGTTCTCATGGCTAAGAAAAAAGGATAAAATTAATGAGGAAGGCCATCCAAGACTATATGAAGTAGATCTTTATCCTCAATCAGAATTCCTACAGCTTCAGGCTTATCTCTACATTCCTTTATCTTCTCCATGTAAGAAGTTATAATGTCAGTGTTCTTCTTTGTATTGTTTAATTCTCTTTCGAGTCCAAGAACATTGGATCTAGAAATGGAGGTGTACCTTCTTCATGGGTCTCCCATAGTCTGGAAGTTTTCTGCCCTATTACCAGAGACACAGCAGAATGAGAAAAGGTTGAACTGATCATTGATAGCAGTGCTTTGTATTTTAGCTTGCCATTGATGAAACTCTGAATTCCCTTGTTCAGTGAGAGCTCCAATGGAGTCTCTTGTATATTTTTTTTGGACGAGGACAGGTACCATCAAGTATCTCCAAAAGAGAGTAGGCATCAAGAGTAGAAGTGATCTTGAATTTCCACAGCGAATAGTTACTGTGATCCAGTTTTTTCAGGGATGAGATTGGTGACATGTAAGAGAAGAATCATTGGATTCAGCTGTACAGCTGAGTGATTTGGATTTATATTGTTTTGTGAGGTTGAAGAAGCAGAAGATTCATTTTTGCTAGGTAGGGAAGCCATGGGTTCAAGCTCTGATACCATGAAAGAATTCGTAAGAGAGAGTGAATGAAATTGTAATCTCTGTATATTAGAAGCATTCTCTGTTTATAATTAGAGCTTGAGTTTGACTGTGTAACAAACTTTAACAAAGAACAACTTTGGTTGACTAAGTCCTTGACACGTGGGTCCATAGTGGACTTCAAGTGATTACAGCTGGTGAAGGACTTTCTCACTTAGATAATATTAGATCTTACTATTGAAAATTATTATGGAAATTTGTATTCCTGTGAAAGAATGAAACATTACTTTCAAAGTATTTAATAATTTTCCTTCTTTGAGTGAGATGAAGGAATTAGATAGGAAAAATTTGCCTTGTTTTGTGGTTCAGTTAAGCGTGTTGTCATATTTTATTTTATACACTCTTTTTAAGCTAAAGATTTCCCCACCAATTCTAACCTTTGTACAATTACATGAAAAAAGAAGTTTCTTCATTCACATTTTATATAACAATAAGTTTACAAAAACACAAATTCACAATTTGCTTAAATGTTTAGTCACTATAATCTCATGTGAAAGTGGTATTAATGATAAATCTATATAAAAGTGGTGTTATAAATTTTTATGTATTTGTAGACCTTTTTTTCTATAAAAAAAAAATAAAAAATAAAAAAATAAATTATGCATTAATACTCCATGCAAGAGAAGGGCGTACCTTTATACCGGTTGTAATCCTTGTACTTGAAAGAATGATATCCACTGTAGTCAAGCCCTCCTTGTTCATAGCATTTATGTCAACTTCTCTTTGAGCCGCCAGTAGTGCTAGAACTAAGAGATGTGCTTTGATGGCTGCCAGATGCATAGGCGTGTTTCCTTCTTGGTCTTGTTCGTTGATAAGACCCACAAGACCTGGTATCCCTAAAAACAATTTAACAGCTCTGCGCTGTCCTCTGTCTGCAGCAAAGTGAAGAGCCGTCCAACCCTTTTTGTCCATTAACTCAATGATATCAGGACATGTTGTGATGAGTTTCCTGATTACATTAAGACTACCTTCCTTGGCCGCAATGTGAAGAGCTGATAAACCGTCTTTGTCCTTCATATATGCTAAGGAATTATCATATTCCAAAAACAGGTCGACAACTTTCTCGTTACCTAGATGTGCGGCAATATGGAAAGGAGTCCATCCTGAGTCATCGACGACTTTCATAATTTCAGGACATTTTTCTATCACTTCTTTCACAAAATCTAATGAAGAGAAAGGAAAGCTGATGATGTGTAAAATCAGTACGATCGTCCAGATGAAGCTTTCTCTGATGGAAGACCTGAAACAAAGAACAACAATGACGACGGTAGGGAAACACCGGTGGGATGCCGGCCAAAGTTCCTCCGATGCCTTTGTCAGAGATTTGGTGGAGAATGGTTAACAAGTAAGTAAAAGTGTTTTGGCTAATAGTGTGCGTACCTTGTGCATTTCTGTCCTGTGGTTTATATAGATGTCTCAGAAAATAGCCGTTTAGCCCTTCTTAATTTCCCTCTTTATTGGATTTGAATGAGGGCTTTTATAAGAGCGGTTACAATATCTTGGGGATATTGTAATTAATGGGTCTTTAACATTTAAACGATTTGATTTGTAACCGTGGTCCTCAATGAGCCGTTTAGGGACTGCGTGGGAGTTTGATCGGACGCAGTAAGGACGATGCATAATGTCGTCCTTACATTTACTCGTCCTAGCAAATGACCAGAGTTGATGATCGTTCCTTAGTGTCGTCAGTCTTTCAGGTGGCGGGTTTGATTGTTGTCTCCTATACTGACGTAGTTTCGTCTGGGCGACCTTTTAGTGTCTTCACTTGTTTATTGTCGTCCTTCCAATGGTGGGGATAGTTTCGTCCGTCTTTTGGGTAGTGAACCCATCAAAAGCCAGATTGCTAAGAGTTAGTATATTAGGTACACGCGCATATACATAAATGATGAATTTCTCTTAAAATGGTATTATTTCCTATTTTGTGTATTATTTCCTATTTGATTTCAAGTAAAAAGCATCTATATAGATATATGATATAAATTAATAATACTAGGCCAATATTGGAGATCTATCAATTCTTGAAAATTAGGATACGATATGACAAGTACTTTTAAATATATATTATGCTTGTTAAGTATTTGTACTAGTCGCGAACCCACGCAATGCGCGGAATATGTTGCATCATTGTGTTGTATTTACCGATTGCAATCCACATTTAAACTACTCAATAGGTGGATAAACCATTCCAAAATTTACCGATTGCAAAAACCCTTTTTAAATAAAAGAACATAAAAAGTGATTAATAGGTGGTTGATTCCAAGCAATGGGTCTAATATTCGAAAAAGTTTAGTTCATGCCATGACTTCCTCAAAGGTCATGACTTAGGAAGTCATTATAGAGCAATCTTAAACATAATCTTCTAAATGCCACAATTTTGCAGATGCAATGCCTATGAAGATCCTAAGTGAGTATGTTCAACCATTCGCATCCTAAGTGAGATAGTGTAAATTTTCAAACCACAATTTCTTCACACATTTTTCTTATTCTAACTTTCAGCTATATCAACAAAAGTGAGACAAAAATTCTGTAGCTACACCAATAAATTTTTGAACCTTAACATTCATGCTCATAAATATTGAGAGTTTATTATAAATAAATAAATATTGAGAGTTTAAAAGTTATTATGTAAAATCTTATTCCTTTTGGAAATTTTTGTCCAACTTCTAATAAGAGCTCAAGTCCCCCAACAAAAATCAAGAAATATATAAGCAAACATCTCCAAAACAGCCAAAAATATATGAAATTGGCGGCACCTATCTGATTTCTACCTACAAACCTTATATGTATTTGGATAAGTACCTACAAACCTTATATGTGAAAGTAATTGCCATCTAACAAAGCTATTAGTCCATCCATTGACGCATATCTAACTAGCTACAATCAATTTCAAGGTTATTACTAAAAGGAAACCACTAATTGAAATTCAAAGACAAAAATTAGAACCAAATGCACATCATAAGAAAGGGGCATGAACATATCTTATCATGCAAATATTATCACATCTCATCTTACCAGTTGGTCCTCTGCTGGTCATACACATCTTTTTAGTAAATAGTAAATTATGTTAGAAGAGCTTAACAGGTGATAAAAAGAAAGAGCCTCCTAAGGATTATATGGCTGAACCATATGAAGGCCTAACAGATAGGTTATAATCCTTACATGACACATCATTATGTTAGAAGCACAAAAGAGTATCCTAACAGAAAGGAAAATATAAGAATTAGGAAGAAGAAACTTAGCCAACTTGAACTCAAGGAGAAAGAAAAGAAAAGGAGTGGATTATAAACATAGTTGATGAAAAACACGATCATACTAAAATGAACATTCAAAGGGGCATTAAAACATCTCAATACACAAAATTCTATTATGCTCTATTCACAGTGGAAGTGCCTCATTCTGATAGCTATAGTAATTACATAAGCAATATCAGTCCCATAGAAGCTCAAATATTGAAGCAAAGCACAAAATCAAGTGTGTGTTCTTCCTAAACTTTCACTGAACCAAATTAGGCGGCATATATAACATATCCTAAGTAGAAGATTATATAGAACCTTTAAAATAAAAAAAATAATAAAAAAGGAGTTGGTGCTTTACTACCAAGATTCACTCTAACAGCATCCATGTAAGAGTAGTTTCGTGTTCCGATTATAGGGTTAGGACTCCTGTAACAATCGGAAAGGAGGTATACGGAAACATAGGTGACAATTGCAAAACAAAGCAAGGAAACTGGCCCTGCTATCCATCCTAATTGTGCAGTACTCCATGCCAGAGACAGAACTCCAGACCCAATAACAGCAGTAATGATATGAGCTATGCAACTCCACAAGGTTCCTAATTGAGTTTCCCATAGAAGGCACTGAATTTAACACTGAATTGGAAGTAAATTTAAAAGAACTATGGTATAGTCCAAGAAAAAAATCTTTACCAAATCTTCTCAGATGCCCATCATCGTCACAGGAACCATTAGCTACTTCAGAGGAGTGTTGGATAGCCATGTTTATTCAACTTAAAAGAAGGCCATGAATGCTCTTGGTAGACCATCCTTTTAGATAATATATCAAACATATCAAAGGCATGCCAAGGGTGCACCTCAAACCAAAGAGAAGGGAAGCAAACCAAATGAGCCACAAACAATCACAAATCCACGACAAAAGAAAAATCACAGATCCACTGGAAAGAACAAACAAAATCAGGGAAAAAAGTATAGAAGAAACTCACATTGGAGAGCTAGTTTCGGCGAACGGGCAGCCAAAGGAGATGGACATGACAAAAAGAACAGGAATCACACTCGGGAAAGCAGTTCCATTGAAGGCCATACCGATCAATCAGTGGTTTGGTGGAGGGAGAGAAATTGAAAATTTATATTAAAAAGAGAGAGAGAGCGAGAGAACTAAAGGGTCTGAAGGAGTTAGGTTTGAAGAAGAGAAAAGGTAGGGTCAGACACTCTTGTAACGGCCAGGTCCAAGGAGAGGCTCAATAAATGTCTGTTGATACGGTTTCACTCCAAAATGTAACCACCATATGTGCCTGTTCAGGTTCAGCTGGTTATGGTTGAATGAAGGAAGGAGAATGGTTGTAGAGAGTTGATACTTTTTGGTGAAAAAGTGAAAAGTTAGAATTTTCTTACGTTTTGATAGGGAAAATTCATAAATGTAATAGCTTAGAAGTTGGAATGTGGGGTACAATTTAAGAAGAGAAAAAACAGAGAGAGAGAGAGAGGGAGTATGAGACGTGAGAGAAAGAGAGTGAAAAAGCTGGAAGATGACATGGAATTATGTGAGTGCAGGGATTATGACATGGCAGTATTTGGAGGAGCAAAAAAAATTTCTCTTTGCTTCAAGTTTTAATTTAGATTATAGATTTGAAGACTCGATTCATGGTAAAGTGGAGAGAGAGGAGAATTTGATGAATTTGATACTATTATGGCCCGGATAAGTAGATAAGTGGATGGAAGATAAAATTGGGATAGCTGAATAAATCCCTACTCTCTAGGAGATTAGATTGATATCTGTTGTTATTTGAGTTAATTTGAAATAGTTTTAGATTAATTGTTATCTGCAATTGTTATTATTCAGTTAGAGTTTGAGTTAGCTATCACCACTATATTCAAGGAGTGGAATAGTTATTAATTTGTATTCGGCAACTATTTTATGGAGTGGAATTTATTAATGAGGTAATTATAAAATTAAACCCCAAATTCAATTTCTCTCTTACGTTCAGGAGATTAGTCATCTGAATTTGACTAAGTTATCTTTATTTTCTTTATTAAAAATCTGGATCATATCATTTGGTATCAGAGCCACCCATCACATTGAGTATGGGCTCGAACGCAGTATGGGCTACGGCTCTGTGGTCGTCATCTTGGAAAGGGCTACCTGGGAGGGCCGCGGGCCCTGCCTCAGAGTGAGAGCCGCTGTGGACGGCGGCTGCGAAGTGTGGTGATTTGTTACGATCCCAAGTGTCCCACATTGGTTAAATATGAGCTTAAACATGTGTTTATTAGCTCCTAGGCACCATCCCCTTGTTAGCTGATCCTTAGGGGTGAGTTCTACCTGTGGGTTCGTATCATTTGGTATCAGAGCCATACATATGGTTTCCACACGCTCCACTACTCCGGAAGATCGGTTCATAAAACTTTTTCGACCAACCTCCCTATTACACGCCACAAGCTTGGCCCGCCTATTAGAATACAAGCTACAAAGATTCATGCAACCACCACAACCTAGTGTTGAAATAGAGGTCCAAGTACCAAAAGATGTTGCTTCAACGATTGTGCAAGAAGAACTTAATGTAGAACCTAAGCAACAAGCTGATGAAAAGAAGGTTCTACTAGAAAATAAAAAGAAGGAAGATACTAAGCTTGATGAGGCTGGAATTGATACAATGACATTTTCTGCGGCTGAAAATAAGCATGCCTCATTCGCAACACTGATTTCTCACATTGATTTTGTAATCCTAGAAATATTTAATAATATGGTGGAACATAAGACATTTTTGTTTGTCGTGCTTCCGAAGGTGATTCTAGACTTGAAGCAAGCATCCCGTGCCAAAATTGTGATCTTTCGACATTTCAAAACTTGAGGTCGAGTTTTCTCCAATAATCACGTGGATGACGCCATCTAAGCGAAATATTTGGATTTACAGTTTCATTTCTCCCAGTTGAAAGGGATGGAATGTTATGACCCGGATAAGCAGAAAAGTGGAAGGAAGATAAAATTGGAAGATAAACTTTATTAGGAGATAGTCGAATAAATCCCTACTCTCTAGGAGATTAGTTTGATATATGTTGTTATTTGAGTTAATTAGAAATAGGTTTAATTAGTTGTTATCTGCAATTGTTATTATTCAGTTAGAGTTTGAGTTAGCTATCACGACTATATTCAAGGAGTGGAATAGTTATCAGTTTGTATTCAGCCACTATATTAAGGAGTGAAATTTATTAATGAGGTAATTAGAAAATTAAACCCCATATTCAGTTTTTCTTTTACGTTCAGGACATTAGTCATCTCGAATTCGATAAGTTATCTTTATTTTCTTTATTCAAAAACAAGATCATTACGCAATGAAAGACTTATTGTCACTAATGGAGAAACTCTTCTAGTTGCCACTCTCTACTAACAGATGGTTAGTAGCCCTATATATCACATTGTGACTTTTTTTTTTTTTTTTTTTATGATGAGTTATCACACTGTGACTTGACTTGACATTTCCTACGTTGCTCACTTGGTCAGCTCATTTATGGCCGCTCCATGATCTACTCACTATCTAGTAGTTGTTCTCAATATGTGTGGTATCAAAGGCTACACTGATTCATGTACAACATTTTTCCTCTCAAAGTGCTACACTAATTGCCCACAACTACGATTTTTTTTTTTTTTTTTTTTTTATCAATAAATAGAAACTTTATTAAAAACAGTACACAGGAAGTGTACAAAACAAGAAAAATAAATTAAGCGTTACAGGATTCTAAAAAATCCAAAACAGAAGAGAACACCAGAACTCCAGATGCCTTAGACCACTCCATAAGAGTTCTATGAACCAATCCCTTTAGCTCTAACACATTCCTCTCCACCCCCTCAAAACATCTAGTGTTTCTCTCCCACCATAGACACCAGAAAATACAAAGAGGGACCATATCCCAAACCTTCCTAATCCTAGAATTCCGACACCCCTCACCCCAGCAAGAAAGAAGCTCCACAATTCCACATGGCATAACCCAAGAAATCCCAAAAATGTTGACGAAAAAATTCCAAATCTCCGTCGAAAATGAACAATGCAAGAGCAGATGTGAAATGGATTCACCACTTCTTTTGCACAGCCAACAATAATCCAGCACAATCACCCTACGACGCCGCAAATTATCAGTAGTTAGAATGCGCCCCAAAGCAGCTATCCACACGAAGAAAGCCACTCTAGGAGGAGCTTTAGATTTCCAAATACTCTTCCAAGGCAAATTAAGACCACTTTGAGGCAGCAAAGCATTATAATAAGCCTTCACCTAAAAACCGTCTTTAGCGCCTCCCCTCCAACACATCCTATCCTCCCCATGACCCTTGGCAGAACTCGAATATAATATCTCCAAGAGCGAATTGACAGATTCAAGCTCCCAATCCTGAACATGACAAACAAAGTCTAGGAACCAAGTTACACCCCCATTTTGGAATTGGATCAGATCCCCTATGACCGCATCCTTATGCCTGGCTATACGATAGAGATCCAAGAAAGCATTCCTTAGACTACAAGACCCACACCAAACATCATCCCAAAACTTGGTCTTAGAACCATCCCCCACTTCAAAGTGTATATGACGAGCAAAACTTCCCCAACCTTTTCTGATGTTCTTCCAAAGACCATTCCCATACGGCCCATTAACCTCTCTAGTAGTCCAACCACCAAAAGAGTTACCATACTTTGCGGAAATAAGGTGTCTCCAAAAAGCATTCTCCTCATTCCCATACCGCTAAAGCCACTTCCCCAACAATGCTTGGTTAAATACATGTAAATTCCGCATACCTAAACCACCTATATTGAAAGGTTGACAAACCTGGCTCCAGTTAACCAAATGGAACTTCTTCCCTTCTCCCATTCCTCCCTAAAGAAATTCCCTCTGAATTTGAACCACTGAAGCAGGAATGGGAAACAAAGACATGAAATAGGTCGGGAGACTAGATAGAGTGCTCTTAATCAAAGTAATCCTACCTCCCTTCGATAAATACATACGTTGCCAGCCAGACAATTTACGCTCCATCTTTTCCAAGATAGGGTCCCAAATTAATTTGGACTTGAAATTAGCACCTAATGAAAGCCCCAAATATGTCATAGGAAGCTGAATGATTTTACATCCCATAATACCAGCCAACTCCTCCAAATCAGGCACACTTCTAACTGGAACCATTTTAGACTTGTTCAAATCAATCTTCAACCCCAAAACAGCCTTAAACCAAGTGAATAAAAGGCGCAAATTAAATATATGATCGGGATTAGCATCAGAAAAGACCAAAGTGTCATCCGCAAATAAGAGATGAGACACCCGCACCAAATGACTATCTGAAGAACCCACTTGGAAACCCGAGAGAAGGCCACACTCAACAGCTTTGGACATCATTCTACTAAGAGCTTCCATAACAATCAAAAATAAGAGAGAAGATAAAGAATCTCCCTGATGAATACCTCTGGAACTCCCAAAAAATCCTTCCGACCCTCTATTAACAAGAACCGAAAAACGGACAGTCGAGTTGCAAAAGGCAATCCACCTTCTCCACTTCAGTGAAAACCCACATCTGCTCAGTAAATAGAGTAAACAACTCCAATTCACATGATCATATGCCTTTTCCACATCCAATTTACACATCACCCCAAGTCTACCTTCCTTAATTCTACTATCCATACATTCATTCGCCTCTAACACCAAATCTGTCATCTGGGGCCCATGAACAAATGCATTTTGAGAAGGAGAAATAATAGCATCCAAAACCCCACTCAACCGGTTGGCTAAAACTTTCGCCAAAATTTTATAAACACTACTAACCAAGCTTATAGGACGAAAGTCCCTTACCTCAACAGCATTAGCCTTCTTAGGGATAAGAGTATGGAATGTAGCATTAAGGCTTCTTTGAAAAGAGCCGAATTCATGGAATTCCGAAAAGACAGCCAGGAGATCCGCCCTCAAAATAGGCCAGCAAGCATGGAAAAATGACATGGGGAAACCATTTGGACCGAGAGCTTTGCCACCGTTCATATTACTCACGGCATGAAAAATCTCTTCCTCCTCAAACGGCCTTTCTAACCGAATAGCCTCATCAGAAGAAATTAAGGAGAATTGTAAACCATCCAGCAGAGGTCTTCTTCCCACATCCTCTGTGTATAGAGATTTGTAAAACTCAATAATTTGAGCCTTGATATCCGCCATATCCGAAGACAATTCGCTATTAATGGACAAATGCCGAATGGAATTGTGCCGACGATGGGAGTTAGCAACCTTGTGAAAATACTTAATGTTCTTATCCCCCTCCTTTAACCAAAGCACCAGAGACTTTTGACGACAACAAATCTCCTCCAACAGAGTATTCTTCACAAGCTCACTAATCAACCGAATCCTCTCAGACACCTCCCCTTCAGACAAGTCCCTCCTTTCACTAGTAGTCTCCAGCTCATGTAATGATACTAACAACTTCTGATGTTTGAAATGGATATTACCAAACTCATTGGAATTCCACAGCTTTAAATCCACCTTTAGAGCTTTCAACTTACTAGCAAAAGTGTGACTAGGAGAACCAAGAAAAACATAAGAGCCCCACCACCCCCGAACTCGATCAACAAAGCCATCTACCTTTAACCACATATTCACAAACCGAAAAGGACTTTTACCCCCAACTATCCGCCCACAATCCAAAAGAATAGGAAAATGGTCAAACAAAAGCCGAGGAAGTCTACATTGATTCACTAAACCGAAGTGATCAGCCCAATCTGAAGACATAAAAAAACGATCAATTCTAGATTTTGCTGAAAACTCTCAATTATTGGACCAAGTGAACAGCCCACCCTCCAGCGGAAGATCCAGTAGACCCAACTCAGAAATGAAATCAGAAAATTCATGCATAGCAGACGAGAACGTAGCCATACTAGATTTCTCACTCAAGAACCGAACCACATTGAAATCGCCCCCAATGCACCAGGGAGCATCCCACCAACTTATCAAGCCGGCCAACTCCTCCCAAAGAAAATCCCTTTCACTGTCTGAATTAGGTCCATAAACCCCTGTAAAAATCCACTCAAACTGATCAAACACACTCCTAAACTTACAGGACAGCGAATAATTACCAGCAACTGCTTCAACCTTCTCAACCACCCGCCTATCCCACATTAACAGGATTCCACCAGCCGCACCATTTGAACCCAAACTAGTCCAATCGACATGCTGGTTTCCCCATAAGGATTGAATAACCTGACGATTGAACTCTGCCATCTTTGTTTCTTAAAGACAGATAACATCAGCCTTCCATAATTTAAACAGATTACACATACGAAGCCGCTTATCCTTGTCATTCAACCCTCTGACATTCCAAGACACGATTTTCAAATTCTTGATGACAACATCAGAACCTTTCCTTGGTGTTTCTGCAACTAACAGACCTCCGAACATCATAATTCACAGAACTATGAAGACCTCGTAATTCTCTTTGTCCCCTAGTAGCAGACTGATTTCCACTTTTTTGACTTGGAACTTTTTGCCTCTGTTGTGGTCGCCGAGCCTCAATCTTTTGGAGCAGAGCAATAACCTCATCTTCATAACCCTCATACGAAGCACTTACACATCTCCTAAATTCTTTTAGTTGGCCCAAAACCCACTCAGATGGAGGATTTTGATAAAACCCCTCTCTCGGTGTTTCCCTCAACTTCATGGTGACATCTTCAACATGAGGAACTACCATAGAAAGTGGTTCGACCACTATTGGATCCTGAGCCATCCAAACCACCATCTCCATACTAGAGCAAACATCATCAGCACCACCAGTCTCTACTTCGCCCTCCTCATCTTCATACTCTCGACTACCGAACTTACTTTGAGAAACCCCTAACCCGAAACCCTACATGTGGCGAATTAGTGAGACAACACGTGAACAGAAATCACTTACCGGTGGCCATCGCGAAATTGGACACTCCGGCAGCGCCAATCAACGATCACCAGCCAACTGTATGACCCAGGTTGTGCCATTCGCGATCGCGCCATAACTGTACTTGAGCCTCATCTTCTTCTCGGAAGTCACGGCCACAGCGCAAGACTGAAAAGGAACCTTTGCTTGTCAGATCTTATTGGGTTGAAGGACCACCCGACTCAAACTATTGGCCTGATCAAGAGTTTGTGGACTATGATTTAGGACAGAGCCCAAATCCCCTTCAGGCCCTTCACATGGCCCATATTTCAATACCCCAAACCCTTCACCCACCTCATAAGTGGATAAACCCACCACACTAGACCCTACCAAGTCCACTTTCTCCTGGGCTTTATTAATATTTTGGCCCATGTCCTGATGTTTTACCACGTTCACCCTTGGCACCCACTTCTCACATGCCACTCCACCCTCTTTAAAATCCCGCCATACTCGCCTAACGACGCTGATTTTTAGTCCTGCCCCCAATTTTCACTTCTCAGTGATTGGATTACCATTTGGAAAAAATCGTAACGGCACGCGAATCTTGGATTTTGCCGGCAAAAGTGGAGATAATTGAAGAATAGATTTTTTTAGGGCTTCATCGCACCATTTGATTACCAACACTGGTAAAGGTGGCGCCACCTTCAATTCCTTCTCCTTCCCACCTTTCGCCGTCAACCCCGTTCCCACTACTTCCATGTATGTACTTTACCCCTTCACGCCACAAGCCCCTCCCTTCTCAGGCCGAACTACTTCACCAACTGCCCCCTCTTCTCTGTGCTGCATCTTCCCTAGTTGATGCCCTTGGTCATTTTGTTCCGGTGACAATAGGAGTTTTAACTCCTTGACAAAGCCACGCCATCCATTCTGATTCGGACCTTCTGGTATAATTATTCTACCCTTACTACCGCCCCTACCACACTCAGTAACCTTGACATACCTCCCATGGATATTGCTATAACGCCATATAACATATGTTCTATTATGTTCACCCCACGTTCGTATGAATGCTTGATCTTTTTCTCGTGTAATGTTTTCCTCCACAAAGCGTCCCAACCAGATTGCTCCCTCTTTGCCCGTGAAAATGTCGCACCGATGATGTTTACCTATCTCGGTAAACTTAACATGATTCAGGCCCTTCTCCCCTAACACCAAATCAAATCTCTTTGATTCAATACAAAAACTCCGTTTGCCTCCCATTAATCCTACTCCACCAGCGGTGGTGGAGCCACTCACTCACACTATGTGTTTCACTCTCTCACTCTCTCACTCCAAACCTGTCAATTTTGCCTGAACTCTTAACTTTTGAGATTACAACTACGATTTTCATGAGGACACTAAACACATTAGAGATTAACTTCCAGTTCATCCATCATCATCTTAGTAGAGTAGTCTTCATTTGCACTCAATTTCCTCTTAAGACCAACTTGATTATGTGTTCACTAAGTCTCATCTACCTAGTTGTCTTCATGATCTCATCTTCAAAATCAATTATGAGAAAGGATGTTAATATATTTGCACGTGTTCCACATATTTTACTTTGAACTTTCCTTTGATCAAGACATATATCAATTGTCATTGATGAAGCATAATTGAGGCATCAATAGGTCAACTGTTATGTGTATATACATCCACATGGTATACTAACTTATATATAGAGAAATATAATTTTCTTTGAGAACCTTCTATTATATTTGTTGTGTTGATTATATAATTCAGTAGTTCATCCAAGTAAAAGTGGTGTTGCTCTATTCCCTATTTACCACCTTATTAAATTGTAAAAATAAGCTTATAAAAAAATTTGGGAACCTAGCCTTTGCTTAAAAAAAAACAAAAAAAGAAAAACAATTATGGAGGTAAATGCATTTACCTTCTTGAATGGCTGTGAATCTGATCCGTTCATAAGTCCTTTCTAATGTCGGGAAAAAGATCTCAAAACCAGGGGGAAGACATAGTTTAACCAAAAACAAAAGATGCCCTTTCCATAGATCTTCAAATTGTACCCAAAAGCCTATCCCGTCAAATAGAGGCACTGCATTGGATACATTGAAAGAAGCAAACTTAAGCAATAAAAATAAAATAAAGCTAACTAAAAGATAGTAAACTTGGCTAAAAGATTTTTAAACGAAATAGTAATTTAACATTCTTGTAACTTTAGTAATAGTGTTCCACTTGTTGTGACAACGAAATCTATTATATCAATTTATTTTGTGGAAGGGCCTCTAGATAGCACTGGTACACAATAATAATTGTGAACACTATTATGGGTGGGTTTGGCCCCCGTTATTAAGGATGAAAATCACGTTTTTACATTAAAAACGCAAAACTGGTTCGTTTGGCACGGCGTTTGTCAGAAATTACGTTTTTAAAAACGCTTAATATTGGCGTTTTAAAATCGAAGCTCAACCCAACATATTTGAAAACACAATTTTTAACGTTTGCGCGTCACAATTTTTTCACTGTCTATATTACTAAACTGACCTCAATTATTTGCTTATTGACCAAAAGACCAAAAGCTGATATATAAGCAAGAAAGCCTTTCTTTCTACTCCTCTGCTCTTTCACCGCTCACCTAGGCTACTGGTGCTTCAACGAAAAATGAAAGAAAAAAAAAAAAAAATCAAAGGCGAGAGATGGGAGAAATAAAGATGAGAAGTTGACTTTGTGGGGGCTGGGCTTCAAAGAAGAAGATGAAGTAAGAGTGGGAAAATGGGAAATAAAGATTACAAAAATTACAAAATTCTTGGAGTAGGAGAACTGGATCTGGAGTGGGAGAACTTGAAAAGACTCTGGAGCTTAGGTAGGAGAAAACATGCTTATAAAAAAAAAAAAAGTAGGGAGAAATTATTGTGGGTTCAAGGAAAACGCTTAAGGTAGGTGGAGGGGGTGGGAAGATTTTGGACTCTGGAAGACTTTTTAACAAGTGGGTTCAAGTAAAACTATTTCAGCCTTTTGTCTTTATCTCCAATAATCCTCATCCACGAATTTAAAGTTATCTTCTCTTTATTGGAGAATTGATGTGAAGTGCTATAATTATATCAGATTAGTTGTACTATGTCATTAGTTGTACTATTTACATGTAAGTAGAAGGGACTCTGAAATAATTTTGATTTACATTTTACATTTGTTATGTGATTTTGGTTTACTTTTTACATTTGTTATGGCTGAATGGGAAGGTGTGGCACATGATACATGTATTTTCATAGATGCTATCCGTACAATTTGTTATTATTGTTACAATTTGTAAGCATTTGAAAAATTGCACTATAACTTAACAGTATAGTCAAGTCTTTTTTGATCATTTGTACCGAAACAGCAGTTTTAGATTAAAATTAACCAAACGCTCAATTGACAGAAACAACACTTTTTCATTAGTTTTGCCAAACGCTTAATTGTGATTTTCAAAATCGTGATTTTAAAACCGCACTTTTTCAAACAGCTAACCCAAACCCACCATATGTCCTTGAAAAATATCTTACAAACTAATAATATGATCGAAGAAAACGAGAGAGAAAAATAAACACATATACACACAAGTGAAGAACACTAAGGATTTATGTGGTTTGGCATTAGGTCTAAGTCCATGGGTGGCAATAAGGAGAAAATTTTAAAAAGAACAAGGAACAGTACAATACTGGCACACAAACACCACTACAATACCAAAACGCAAAAAACACCCAAGAGCTCCCTCTACCCCCCACCCCCACACCACCCCCCCCCCCCCATATCACACAAAGTCAGCTAGGATAAAGAATGAAAGCGTTGCACATGTAATAGGGTTGGGATACCAAAAAGTAAAAACAAAGTTAACAAAAGTGTAAGTCGACAAATGAATGCTAAGCCAATGGGGTACAAGCCACATGCTAACAAACCTCCACCTTGGCTTGAATTTGATCAAGAGTGATAGATTAAACTCCTCCATCGCCTCTACCAAATCCCCAAAGGGCTATCATAAGCTATAAACTCAAATCAAATATAGTAGTGTGTGAACTTATACAAAGGAACGGACTTGGTCATCATGTTTGCTTGATTATCTGTATTCGCAATCCTCGAAAGAATAATATCGACATTACCAATTTCATGAAAAAAATTGAAAGAAAACTTCAATATGTTTAGTTTGAGAGTGATAGAATTCGTTATTTGCTATATGAATGTCACTCTGACTATAAAAAAATACACATGTGTGCTCCTAACGAATTCTGAAGTCTTCAATCAAACAATGTAGCCAAATAGCCTCTGTAATAGCTTCTATCACTGCCATGTATTTAACCTCATTATTTAAAAATGCAATAGTGGACTGAAGTGTTGAACTAGGACACAACATTGCTTTAGCAATTGTAAACAAGTATCGTGCAGTCTAGATGACCAATATCGTGTGTGAATCAATGTAACTAACTAAATGTCTTCCAATAAAATAATCCATCTCAAACGTCCAACCCAAATCAGTAGTTCCCAAAATGCATAAAGAGGCATTTAGTAGCTTGCCAATGACCTCTCCCTGGATCATGCATATTACAACTAACCACACTAAGAACCTATGAATTGTCAAGCAGAGAACATACCATTACATACATAAGGCTATCAACTAACCTCTCACACGAGACATAACCTATATACTCATGCTCCTCATTAGTATGCGAGGAGAAGAAAGGACTAGGTTTAAAGTGTGGGGTGGAAGGAGTACTCCTGGGCTTGGTCTTGAAATCCATAGTCAAATACTTTTTAATATGGCCAAATTACATTGTTGGTCCCTAACGTTTATATGTTTCGTACTTTTGATCCCTAATGTTTCAAATGAGCGATATTAATCCCTAACATTTAAAAAATGTGAACTATTGGTTCTTTAACACACAAATACAATTTTCCTTGCCAACAACTTTATATCCCAATGTAAGAAAGCAACCTTTTTCGTCAAGTTGTGTCATGTGAAGATCAAATTTTGCAACCAAAGATAGCAGAATAAGAATTTAGGAATGATTAACAGTACCTTATTGTAGTCTGTTGGATCGGGCCTTTGTCCAACCCATCTGAAAACTAATAGGTGTTTAGTGAGGGAAGTCAAATCCTTCGATGACATTATAATAGCACCATGAAAGGCACGTTAAGAGTCGTTTACGTGGGAAGAGCGACATTGTTTACACCAAAAATCCCCCAACATGACACTCCCACAACTCGAACCCATGACCTTGTCTCTTATACCTTTCACCCTCTCTTCTAAAAACCAATTGGTGTTCATTGAGGGAAGTCAAATACTTTTATGGCATTCAAATCTCACCCTGCAAGGCATGTAAAAAAACTGTCCACATGGGCAAAGAAGTATTGTTGACCCCAACATAGTCAATCCCCACCTATCGAGCATAATATTTTGATAGGTCTATACTTCTTAGATTTTGGGAAACCGTGTCAAAGTATAAGTCTTGTAAGTCTTAGAGTAAAATTTCAAGGTCACAACGATTAGCTAAGATCATCACAGAATAAAAGAGTGTCTTATGCACTTGACTCATGGTCAATCGATCGAGGTAAGGTCGACAACAGCACAACTCCTAGTCGATCAATCGAGTATCAAAAAATGTGATTCCCAATAAGGTAATTTCAGTCAGTTCAAGCAAGGGTAATTGATAACCCTAATTAGCAAGCCTAGATAAAAGCTATTAATCTCAATGTTTGCAAGGTTATGAGGTAGAAAAAGCTTGTGCTATTTAGAGTGAATATCCTAGCTTCCACCTATTCAACCTATAAGAACAAGAGTGAACATTGAAAATATTCTACGTGTTTATGTTCGTGCCAATAAGAGGATTTGCTGCCATAATGAAAATTTTAAGCCATAGTGTCATCCCAGGGTTAGTTGCAGAACCAAAAATTTCGAGTGAGCATTTGGAACATCCGAATTAGAAGATGTTAGGCCTAAGGTTTCAATGCATATATATTTTTGAGCAAATTGTCGTCTCAGCCCAAATGCATGGAAGTAATTTTGACGATAATAAGATATTAAAAGAATTTCGATGATGTATATGATATTTATGTGCTAAGGTTTGTATGTTTGTATGATCATAAATATACAACAACATCCTTGATCTCGATAAGGCTATATTACAAGTTAATTTCTTGATCTTCATAGCCTCTGTCTCAAGCAACTCAAGACTGGAACCTTGAGTTTAGTTTCATCTCCA
>BKZX01030285.1:32641-95482 GCA_014362285.1 Fagus crenata | reverse complement strand
AAAAAATGGTCTACGGCAGCCCAGAAAAGAGGAAGGAGGCTGGTCCTTCACGCTGCCCAGTGGTCCACGGCGAATTACCCAGCGGTCCACAGCAAATTCAGTCACAGAACGATCTGCGGCGGTGGCACCAGCTACAACAAATGACGAAAGGATGATATAAGGCTCGAAAAGACCAAGAAATCTCCCATGGCCGCCTAAATCACTACCAGCTGAAGTGAGTAATGATGAAAGGCAAGCTGGTCATCTCCTTTGTCCACTGGTCACGGTGGACTTCGTCACAGAATGATCCACGGCATCACCAACTGAAACAAAAGCAATAATCAAGGGCTGAAAAGGCTTGTGGAGTCTGCCATAGCCACCAAGGCAACCACCACTTGAGAGCAACGACCACCACAGCCCAGCACTACGGCGGTCCATGCTCCTCCACATCATGGAACTTAGGAAGCACGGTTTGGAGGTAGGGGAATCAATTTACTCAAATTGTATTTGATCTGCTGCAACAAAAAAGGTATTGATCTGCTGGGGAAAAATACAAAAAATGGTAAGATCAAATCTAATTAATGCAAAACGTATGTGAGTCAAGCCATCTTAAATGCTTCAGCCCATCATCAAGCATTAAATGCTTATCACCTCCATCCTCATAAATGGCCTGAAAATCCGCCGTCCGCCGCAGATCAAATCAGATCTGCGGCAGACAAAAAAACCATCAGCTCAGCCCCAAAAATTAAACTTTGTTAGATCTCCGCCCCTTTATCTCTTGGTTAAACAATGATTCACATGATGAAGAGGATAACAAATCAAACCATTAGACATAAACACCACTATAAATAGGGGTGAGAAGAAAAGAGAAGGGGTTGGTTGGCTAAGGAGAAAAACTCTCAGACTGAAATTTATCCTCCATAAAAGCTGACTCCAAAAGCTCAAAGGAGGTAGATAACCAACAACAATCCACGGGACACTTCCCGTAGGTCCACGACAGACTAAAAGTACTTTTAGTCTGCCACAATAGAAAACTTACATCATACACTTAACCCAACTCTCACGATTGACTCATGTACGTTTTGCACAATAAATAATTCTCTTCCTACTCCCAAATCTCCTAAGTTCTGTGATTACTACATTTCTTTGAGCTGCACCTCCTTTTTTGCAAGTCATAGAGAGAACTAAGTGCATTGTGCCCAGCCTCTTGGTCCACGGCACTAACTCTTGACCTTTTTACTACTTGTCATGTGCATGGCATTTGTTATGAATTCTTAAAGAGTTGAGTTTACTGTACTAAAATCTCAATCTATGAGGTTGATTTTATTTGTTTATAAGGAAGTCTGTAATATACTCCACATGTGTTGTTACCACTGTTGTTGTAATTATTGAATGTTCTGGTGGAGGCAAGAATCCAAAATTATCAGCCCATTTTGATCTACGGCATTGGTTTCATTAGTCCACCGTAACCCCCTATGTGAGCATTGCAGCCTAGTGGATCAGGGAGCACTAGAGGGAAATGCACCATCAGCCATCAAGTGGTCTACCGCACTTGGTGTAGAGTTTTGGGCTCAACATTCCCCATATACACAAACTCAGCCCGTATTTAGCCCGTCCGTGGATTAATACGTGGCCCATCCGGTGCAGAAATTTTGTGCATCTACAAAAACAAAAGTACTTCATTGACTTTCTGACCTCTCTTTGCCGCATTATCCGCCTTTACCAAACAGCTTTACCCCACTATCATAAATCTTCCTGGAAAGTGTAGGTGACACCAGTGATGCCCCATTGTCCTGCAGTGCATTGACCTGAAAAGCAAGTCCACATGACATGATTTCTTCCTCATCTTCTTCACTTATTTGTTTTTACTTTTGTTTTATTTTCTTCCAAAAGATTAGCATTTGTTGAACATGCCAACAGCCAATCAAGTCCACGTATCTAAGAAATGGAATGTGATTTAAAAAAAAAAAAAAAAAACACGTATCTATCATATTGAACATTAATTCATTCCAAACCACACGATATCATTTTGTTCAAGACTTCAAGTGTGTTATATTTATAGCATCATGTTTTATGGGATTAACACTGTCATTTAATTTAATGTGCGGATTGCTGTGCTAGAAGAAGAGAAATAGACAGGTCACAAAAGAGGCTGAAGATGAAGCTAACATAAGTGAGTGTGAGACCAACCAATCCACAGCCAGGCAAACAACCATGAATTGAGTGATAATATACATGGAATGGAATATTGCTGAATAACAATGAAGTTTTGAGGAAAGAGATTTATACTAGGCGGTTAAACTGATCCTAATTAATAGGGAGGGAAAGAAAGATTCATAGGAGAAATAAGAATCTCAATTTATTTCATCTAATACTATTAAGAGAATTGATGCCCTCATGTTCACTTTAATGTACTGTCAGAAGTACTCCTCACACCTTCTTATATTCCTAATTTAATCAATGACTTCAAATAATAATGTGTGTTAGCAAAAAGATATAATAGTCACATCAAAATATAGAAAATGTACACTTTAGTGCACAGACTAAAATATCCCCATATTTAAAATATATTCGTTTGATTTTAAAATAAAAAATAAAGGTTAAAAAAATAATTTACAATATTTTAAACAATAAAGTTTGAAACTACTCCACGTTGATTAATTTTATCTCCACGTTTCAGTTTTTTTTTTTTTTTTTAAATGGTGGTTTCACCCTCCTTTTTTTTCTCTCACATCTCCATTTTTTTAATGGTTGTCACTCTTTATTTATTTATTTTTTTCTCACGATCTCTCATCATTATCACTACGAAGTTTTTCGGATAACTATTTGAAAAATATTTCTACATATGAAAAGAAGTTATCAAAGTTTTAAAATTTGAATTTTGAACTTCAAAACTAAGGCAATATATGAACAGGCAGAACAACTATCACCAAATCATCTTTCACACCTTTCAACCATATCCACACAATCCATAAATTTCTCTGATATAACTCCATTTGTAAGCAATTAAAGAAAAAAAAGGTAAGTCGTTGAACACAAAAATTGCAAGGCACTAACTAAGGCAGTGTAAGAGGTAATGTCTTTAAGAGGATTCATGGCCTCATGTCCACTTTAATATACTGTCAAAAATACCCCTCACATCTTCTTATATTCCTAATTTAATCAATAACTTCAAATAATAATGTGTATTAGCAAAAAGGGTATAATAGTCACATCTAAATATAAAAAAATGTCCACTTTAGTATACAGACTAAAATAACTTTATATTTTAGATCTATTGATTTACGTTTAAAATAAAAATTAAAGGTTAAAAAAGTAATTACAACTTAAAAAAGTTCTCACGTCTAATCTATTACTATTAAGAGCCCGCTTCTCCCATTTTTTCCCACTTTCCACGTTAGCCTCTCATTTTCCTAAAAATTAGCACACTAACTCTTTAAAAGATAACTTCTACATTGAAATTAATAAGGTTCGTTTGGGTGAGATGGATTTGGGCTCATGGATTTGGATTTGAGGACTCAAATCCAAATTCTTTGTTTGGATGACTTAAAATCATTAGGATTGGGATTTGGGTCAAATCCATCCAGGATTTTAAAGGCCCAAATCCATGGATTTCAAATGACTTCTTAAGGTAGGAATTTCACAAATCCTCTCATTGGATGCCAACACTCATAATGACTAAAATATCATTGGACCCTCTAAAATGCATCTAAAGGCTCTAAAGAGTCTAATGTGACAGAACTTGGAGGAGCCAAAAAAATTTCTCTCTGTTCTGAGTTTTAGTTTATATTATAGATATATGTCATTTTCTACAATATATCATTCAATCATACTATAATTAAATTCCATTTGACTAATGGAATTCCAAAACAATCACTAATAGGTTGATATTAATTGGTGGCGTATTAATACGTGGATTCCAAAATAATTAGGATATTAATTGGTGGGATATTAATTGGTGTAATAACAGAAAAATGCTGATTCAATTAGGAGGAGGAGAAAATTAAGAGGCCATTAAGCGAATTGGATGGATTAATCTAGATGAGAAGAAATTAAAATTGGAAACAAAGTTGGAATGGCGTGGATTTTTATGGAGATAAAGAGTTTGATGTGGCAGGATTTGGAGGAGCCAAAAAGTTTCTCTTTACTCTGAGTTTTAGTTTAGATTGTAGATTACAGATATATTTCATTTTCTGCAATAATAGGTGGATATATCATTCAATCACATTATAATTAAATTTCTTTTGACTAATGGCATTCCAAAACAATCACTAATAGGTGGATATTAATTGGTGGTATATTAATACGTGGATTCCAAAACAATCAGGATATTAATTGGTGGGGTATTAATTGGTGGAATAACGGAAAAATACTGATTCAATTAGGAGGAGAAAATTTAAGAGGACATTAAGGGAATGGGATGGATTAATCTAGATGAGAAGGAATTAAAATTGGAAACAAATTTGGAATGATGTGGATTTTTATAGAGATAAAGAGTTTGATGTGGTAGGATTTGGAGGAGCCAAAAATGTTTCTCTTTACTCTGAGTTTTAGTTTAGATTGTAGATTATAGATATATTTTATTTTTTGCAATAATAGGTGGATATATCATTCAATCACATTATAATTAAATTTCTTTTGACTAATGGCATTCCAAAACAATCACTAAAAGGTGGATATTAATTGGTGGCGTATTAATACGTGGATTTCAAAACAATCAGGATATTAATTGGTGGGGTATTAATTGGTTGAATAACGGAAAAATGCTGATTCAATTAGGAGGAGAAAATTTAAGAGGGCATTAAGAGAATGGGATGGATTAATCTAGATGAGAAGAAATTAAAATTGGAAACAAATTTGGAATGGCGTGAATTACTCTACAGATAGAGAGTCTAATGTGGCTGGATTTTGAGGAGTCAAAAAAGTTTCTCTCTTCTCCGAGTTTTAGTTTAGATTGTAGATTCAATTAGGAGGAGGAGAAAATTTAAGAGACGATTAAGGGAATGGGATGGATTAATCTAGAGAGTCTGATGTGGTAGGATTTGGAGAAGCAAAAAAAATTTCTCTCTGTTCCGAGTTTTAGTTTATATTTTAAATATACGTCATTTTCTACAATATTTCATTCAATCACACTATAATTAAATTTCATTTAACTAATGGTATTCCAAAACAATCACTAATAGGTGGATATTAATTGGTGGCGTATTAATACGTGGATTCCAAAACATTCAGGATATTAATTGGTAGGATATTAATTGGTGGAATAACGGAAAAATGCTGATTCAATTCGGAGGGGGAGAAAAT
Organism: Fagus crenata; assembly: GCA_014362285.1. Taxonomy (NCBI): domain Eukaryota; kingdom Viridiplantae; phylum Streptophyta; class Magnoliopsida; order Fagales; family Fagaceae; genus Fagus; species Fagus crenata. The sequence continues at coordinate 90,199 of BKZX01030285.1, read as the reverse complement.
TAAGAGGCCATTAAGGGAATTGGATAGATTAATCTAGATGAGAAGGAATTAAAATTGGAAACAAATTTGGAATGGTGTGAATTTTTATGGAGATAGAGAGTCTGATGTGCTAGGATTTGGAGGAGCCAAAAAAGTTTCTCTCTTCTCTGAGTTTTAGTTTGGATTGTAGATTCAATTAGGAGGAGGAGAAAATTTAAGAGGCTATTAAGGGGATGGGATAGATTAATCTAGAGAGTCTGATATGGTAGGAGAGTTTGATGTGGCACGATTTGGAGGAGCTAGAAAAGTTTCTCTCTATTCCGAGTTTTAGTTTAGATTATAGATATAATTCATTTTTTATAATATATCATTCAATCACACTATAATTAAAATTCATTTGACTAATGGTATTCCAAAACAATCACTAATAGGTAGATATTAATTGGTGGGGTATTAATATGTGGATTCCAAAACAATCAGGATATTAATTGGTTGGGTATTAATTGGTGGAATAACGGAAAAATGCTGATTCAATTAGGAGGAAGAGAAACTTTAAGAGGTCATTAAGGGAATGGGATGGATTAGTCTAGAGAGTCTCATGTGGCAAGATTTGGAGGAGCCAAAAAAGTTTCTCTCTGCTACGTGTTTTAGTTTAGATTGTTGATTATGGATATATGTTCTTTTCTACAATAATAGGTTCAATCACACTATAATTAAATTTCATTTGACTAATGGCATTCCAAAACAATCACAAATAGGTGGATATTAATTGGTGGGGGTATTAATTAGTGGAATAGCAGGAAAATGCTGATTCAATTAGGAGGAGGAGAAAATTTAAGCGGCCATTAAGGGATTTAGGGATTAATCTAGATGAGAAGGAATTAAAATTGGAAACAAATTTGGATTGCCGTGGATTTTTATGGAGATAGAGAGTTTGATGTGGCAAGAATTGGAGGAGCCAAAAAAATTTCTCTCTGCTCTAAATTTTAGTTTAGATTGTAGATTATAGATATATTTTATTTTCTGCAATAATAGGTGGATATATCATTTAATCACACTATAATTAAATTTCATTTGACTAATGGCATTCCAAAACAATCACTAATTGGTGGGGTATTAATACCTGGATTCTAAAACAATCAGGATATTAATTTGTAGGGTATTAATTGGTGGAATAACGGAAAAATGCTGATTCAAATAGGAGGAGGAGAAAATTTAAGAGGCTGTTAAGGGAATGGGATTGATTAATCTAGATGAGAAGGAATTAGAATTGGAAACAAATTTGGAATGGCGTGAATTTTTGTGGAGATAGAGAGTCTGATGTGGCAGGATTCTATGGAGCCAAAAAAATTTCTCTATTCTCCGAGTTTTAGTTTAGATTGTAGATTCGATTAGGAGGAGGAGAAAATTTAAGAGGCCATTAAGGGAATGGGATGGATTAATCTAGAGAGTCTAATGTGGTAAGAGAGTCTGATCTGGCTGGATTTGGAGGAGCCAAAAAAGTTTCTCTCTATTTCGAGTTTTAGTTTAGATTATAGATTATAGGTATATGTCATTTTCTACAATATATCATTCAATCATACTATAATTAAATTTCATTTGACTAATGGTATTCCAAAACAATCACTAACAGGGGGATATTAATTGGTGGGGTATTAATACGTGGATTCCAGAATAATCAGGATATTAATTGGTGGGGGTATTAATTGGTGGAATAACGGAAAAATGCTGATTCAATTAGGAGGAGGAAAAAGTTTAAGAAGTCATTAAGGGAATGGGATGGATTAATTTAGAGAGTCTGATGTGGCTAGATTTGAAGGAATCAAAAAAGTTTCTCTCTGCTCCGAGTTTTAGTTTAGATTGTAGATTATAGATATATGTCATTTTCTACAATTATAGGTTCAATCGCACTATAATTAAATTTCATTTGACTAATGGCATTACAAAACAATCACAAATAGGTGAATATTAATTGGTGGGGTATTAATATGTGGATTCCAAAACAATCAGAATATTAATTGGTGGGGTATTAATTGGTGAAATAACCGAAAAATGCTGATTCAAGTAGGAGGAGGAGAAAATTTAAGAGGTCATTAAGGGAATGGGATGGATTAATCTAGAGAGTCTCATGTGGCAGGATTTGGAGGAGCCAAAAAAGTTTCTCTCTGCTCCGAGTTTTAGTTTAGATTGTTGATTATAGATATATGTTCTTTTCTACAATAATAGGTTTAATCATACTATAATTAAATTTCATTTGACTAATGGTATTCCAAAACAATCACAAATAGGTGGATATTAATTGGTAGGGTATTAATACGTGGATTCCAAAACAATCAGGATATTAATTGGTGGGGTATTAATTGGTAGAATAACAGAAAAATGTTGATTCAATTAGGAGGAGGAGAAAATTTAAGCGGCCATTAAGGGATTTAGATGGATTAATCTAGATGAGAAGGAATTAAAATTGGAAACAAATTTGGATTGCCGTGGATTTTTATGGAGATAGAGAGTTTAATGTGGCAGGATTTGGAGGAGCCAAAAAAATTTCTCTCTACTCTAAATTTTAGTTTAGATTGTAGATTATAGATATATTTCATTTTCTGCAATAATAGGTGGATATATCATTCAATCACACTATAATTAAATTTCATTTGATTAATGGCATTCCAAAACAATCACTAATTGGTGGATATTAATTGGTGGGGTCTTAATACGTGGATTCCAAAATAATCAGAATGTTAATTTTGTGGGGTATTAATTGGTGGAATAACGGAAAAATGCTGATTCAATTAGGAGGAGGAGAAAATTTAAGAGGTCATTAAGGGAATGGGATGGATTAATCTAGATGAGAAGGTATTAGAATTGGAAACAAATTGGGAATGACGTTAATTTTTATGGAGATAGAGAGTCTAATGTGGCAGGATTCTAAGGAGCCAAAAAAGTTTCTCTCTTCTCTGAGTTTTAGTTTAGATTGTAGATTCAATTAGGAGGAGGAGAAAATTTAAGAGGCCATTAAGGGAATGGGATGGATTAATTTAGAGAGTCTGATGTGGCAGGAGAGTCTAATGTGGCAGGATTTGGAGGAGCCAAAAAAGTTTCTCTCTATTCCGAGTTTTAGTTTAGATTATAGATTATAGATTATAAATATATGTCATTTTCTACAATATATCATTCAATCATACTATAATTAAATTTCATTTGACTAATAGTATTCCAAAACAATCACTAATAGGGGGATATTAATTGGTGGGGTATTAATACGTGGATTCCGGAACAATCAAGATATTAATTGGTGTGGTATTAATTGGTGGAATAACGGAAAAATGCTGATTCATTTAGGAGGAGAAGAAAATTTAAGAGGTTGATGGTTGTAAGTCGTAACTTCCAGAGAGTCATTAGGCTACAATAATTAATGTAGATAAGGTTTCATTATCGAAAGAAAAAAATGCGGACAACGTGATTGAGGTTGATGGTTGATGGGTAATTTATGTCTTTCAAGAGTCCTATATGGTTGTAGTTGCAGCAAGTGATCATTGAGGTACACGTCGATGCGATTTTACTAGGTGGGGCTTGATGGTGGTTGCTGATGGGATTCCAATGTTTGCACATTAATGGGGCTTTTTGTTTGTGTGTGTGTGTGGGGCTCTTTAGTCTTAGACTTCCAAGTTAATGATGATGGCAATTATTTCAATGTATTTCGTTTTCTTTCATAAGATCTATTTGTAATAAGGCTGCTTCTATATTGGCCACAGATGCTTTGTCCTCACCTTCTAATAGGGTTCGGTTGGAGAATTGTTCAAGCTCTATTGTACAGTTGGATATTTCTCACTAATAATATGCTAACGTTTCCAATGAAAAAAGAGTTACCGTGCATAATAACACTCTATACTACCTACACAAAAACAAATACATGATGATAGGAACAAACCCAAAAAGGCAATTGAACATGAAGCTTAGGAAACCACACAAATGTGTTTAAATAGGAGATTGAGATGCAATCAATTAGGGAGATGAGGAGGTGAGGGAGATGAAGAGGTGAGGGAGTTCAAGAGGTGAGATAGAAGAAGATGTGAGGAAAAGGAAAAGTCTATGAAAAGGGAGAGAATTAAATAAAGGTAAATGTTAAAAGGTAAGAGTGAGAGAATTAATTAATTAGAGGTATGGGTAGTGAGAAATGGTGTGAGAATATGAAATCTGATGTGACATCTTTAGGGAGAAAGCTAAAGCTTCACCTATTAGTTTATACTAGTCGCAAACCCGTGCAATGCACGGGAACCTATTGAAAATGAGATAAAAAGAAATTTTGGTTTATTTTTCTTCTTTTATTTAATGTCAATGTTTTAAGTTAGAGATTGCTTCAATCATTATATCGTAAAAGCATAATATGCATAGAAATAGGAAATGAAGTGTCGTTTTGCGAGATAACATTTAAATAAACAAAGATCAAGATTTAATGGGACAAAATATTTAACATCTATACTTTTCCATTTCCTTTCAATTCCCCGGTTCCTACAACAATAACATTTTTATTATTGTTTGTATATAGATCATGATTCAATAACCCCACAAAGGAAAAGAAGCTCTCTTGGGTCAAAAATCGATTCATAACTTCCTTAATAAAAATTAAATAAATAAATAAAGATATATACAAACTATTTACCAAAGCAATAAAATGTATCACTGAAGATCAGATGTCATGATAACCAAGAGCTTGAAAAGCTTCAATGACACAATTCTTATAAGTCATATTTAGAAAATACATAACTAATATAAGTACCCTCCAACAATACAATTACTTACATAAATAAAATTAGTTCCAAATATAATTACCCCAATCTAATAGGCAATGAAATTTCAACGTAATATTTGGAAACTCTCTCTCTCTCTCTCTCTCTCTCTCTCTCTCTCTCTCTCTCTCCCATTATTCTACACCATCATTGTTCATAATACTATTCATAGTATCTAAATAACACAAAATTCTCCCTCTTCTTCTCTCTTATGTGACCGCAAGGCAACACTTCATTCAATCAATTTTCTTGTGCCATTCGAATAAGACAGGAAACCCGATGAAATCTGTATAGATTTTCTATCCATGGACCAATAGAGATTCTAAAAAATGCAAATGAAGCATAAATGATTACACATGCAAAATGCAAGATAAACTATGTAAAAGAGCAACAATGCTAATGTATCTTCTTGATGGATAAAATATTCTTTCATAAGTTACTTTAATCATTCTTGATGTCTTAGATGTATCTAAATTCTCACATAGCCAATAAACAAAGATGTTAGACCTCCATGCGATTGAAAACGCAAAAGAGTGTAAATTTACACAATTGCTGGAATCATGATCACTTTCCATATAATAAAGACTGCCTAGCAAATATAACACAAAAGAATTCAATCCATAGTAAATCATATCATAAATTTTGTGGTTAATATCATACATCATAATTTTCTTTTACCTTTTAAAGTGGAGTACGTAATGCATAATAGATACTACCTAGATTTAATTTAGTTGGAAAATTAACTTTAGCTCAAATCCCTTTTCAATTTGGCTAAAACAGTTTCTCAAACAATTTGAGGGTGATGAGAACATTGAGTGACAAAGCCAAAAGCCTAACCTTAATGACTCAAATTGCTGGTTGAGCAGAAGAGGTATATGTGGGGTGTATTTTTCAACTTTGTCAGTATTAAAAGTCTCAAGCTGTTACTCTGGTTGGGTTTGGTCAAGAGGGGGTGGTTCAAGCCATTGGTATTTGGGCTTGTTCTTCTCAAGGAAAAGGAAAGTCGTGGAATACCAAAACAATAGTATCCTACTTTGAGCTATCACCTTCTCCCTAATGCAACTTCCTTTGAAGGAGAGTTGGTCAAGTGCCTGTAAAATATAAAGAAAAGATTTTAATACATATTGTAGATAACAATAATTTATCAAGAAAACACCCAACTTCTGTCACTATACTTATTAGTCATTTATTAAATGTAACTAACTGGTAATCAGACTTTTCTGAAGCATATTTCAGGTCCTCGAATAAAAACAATTACTCCATAAAACATATAGGTTTAGAGATGATGTAAACAAAAAATATAATTCAAAAGAAAGAAGGGGACTCAAAAGATTCAACTCAAAAAGAGCATGGTGAAGATATGCTAATGCAGATTTAACTCAGATCAATTCTACCTACATGTTCTACTTCTTTGGCACAAAATGAGACCTGCTCTTGCCTTTTCATAGGATTATACAAAAACCTTTCTACAGCACTCGAAATCTAGAATTCTAGACTTGTTCCAGCCATGATATGTTCATTCCCTCATTGTAAGCATCACTCATTGTGGCACTTTTACATTTTATGGCTTTTCCAATCTTTATATATGTTTTATTTTAATTCATTTAGGTTGGACTTGGGTTGATGTTACAACAACAGTTTGGAAGGGTCAACGCAGTTGCATTTTATGCAAGCTCTATATTTTCAGAAGCTGGTAAATTAACAGTTTAAAACATTGTTGCATTTGACTAATGATAATATTAACAAATAAATAAATTATGACTATTACCTCTGTCTTATGGTAGGACTTTCAAGCATAATTGGGACTATATCAATGGCAATTATCCAGCTACTTGAGCAACTCAACTTTGAGTGGATAAAAATTCTGCTTGATACATATATCAAACCGAGTATACATTCTTTTTCACAGATTTTGGCTACTGTTGTAAGTGTAATTTTGACAAATAAATCAAAAAGACGGCCACTTCTTATGGTGAGAACAACACAAAATCAACTTTAATTCTTTGGTAATGCAAATTACCAAAAGACACTGTTCCCCTTCTCAGGAAAAGAACTAAAAACTTCTTAATTGAATTTCTCAGATTTTATCTAATCTATGTTTCAACAAAAAATTAGAATGTTGGAGATTTAAAGGGCTTAGGGTATTCTAACCTTGAAAGGTTGCACTACATTCTATAATCTTCATGACTCAAAAAGCTTCATGATGAAATTATTCCACCATTATTCAAATTATAAAACAAACCATCACAGAGTTCACAACGATCAAATTCATGAGGAAAAAAAATAAGGACCTAGTTCTAAAGGCAAAGAAGCAGATTGGAAAATAAAATTTTGCCCAAGCCCCTTTTCAGTTTAGGTCAGACATTTTGTTGAACACTTTGAAGGTGATGGAAAACTTGAGCGACAAAGCTAAAAGCCCAGCCTTAATTTAGGAAAAAAAAAATTGATATTAGAAATTTTCCTATGCATTTAAACAATAGAGAATCCCAAAATAATTATAGATTCACGACAATAACCTCAATTTAGAACACTTGTTCTGTCTCAATCGTGCATGCAACTTGGGCAATCTTTTAGTAGAGTCTTGCGATTCCAACTATTACTCGCAAGTACACCAAGTAGCATCCACACCACGCCGTCCACATGCAAGAAGTTTGTCATATGAGGCATCACGTGCTTCTCCTGAATTGAAAACAATGACAAGAAAAAAGCAAGAGAGAGAAAGGAAGAAAAGGTTCTATCCAAAAATGGCAGTGGTTTCAGGTGGTTGAAAAAACCTCAATCACTCATGAGCACCAAAGACCAGTTCAAATCAAATGCACACATAAACGCACAAATCGAAAGCAGATTAGCCACAAATAATAAAAAAGAAACAAAGAAAATCAGGGGAAAATGAAGGAAAGACAAAAACCTCACCTTGGTTGCTACCAGTAAAACAATATGAGAGAAGAGAGAGAGAGATTGGAAATTTATCTAAATAAGAAGACTTTAATTCTAGGGAGGAAGAGAGAGAATCAGAGGTAGAGTAAATTGGGGAAGCTGATAGAGGTGGGAGAATTCAGAGAAGAGGAAGCGTTAAACAAAGAAGAAAATCTATTTGGCTTTATTTTTTTTTCTTTCTTTTTTTCTTTTCTTACCGTAAAAACAACCAAAACGACGTCGTTTTGGTAATAAATGAGTAGAACAATCATTATTAAAAAAAAAAAAATTATTAAAAAAAAAAAAAAAATTAAAAAGAAGAAGAAAAGAGTAGAATAATATGAAGGCAAAAGTAACCGAAAAAATGGTAAAAAAAGTAATAAAGGATTTAAATGCTCATTTCTATACATTTAAATGAGTAGAACAATCATTATGAAAAACATAAATGCACAAAACGACATCGTTTTGGGAATTGCCTTGTATAATTATATTTACAAAAAAGAAAAAGGCAAATTTTTTTTTTTTTTTAATAAGGGAAAATCGTGTATTTAATAGGCCACATTTAAGGGCATAAAGTGCATAACGGGTCAAATAAATGGATAATTAAAAGTCTATTTATATTCAATACGTGATAAATACGTGATTCTATTTACAGAAAAGTAAGTGACAATATATATATATATATATATATATTTTAATTAGGAAAAATCATGTATTTAATAGGCTACATTTAAGGGCAGAACGGGTCAAATAAGTGACAATTAAAAGTTTATTTATATTCAATATATATATATATATATATATGTTGGTCGGTTTAAGTATGTGGGGAAAAAAAAATCCCTTTGTGACTTTTAAAATAAGGAAGGAAACGAATATGATATTAAATGCGGTGTTGTTTTGGGAAAAACATAAATGCACAAAACAAAGTCGTTTTGGGAATTGCCTTGTATAATTATATTTACAAAACAAAAAAAAATGGCAATTTTTTTTTTTTAATAAGGGAAAATCTTGTATTTAATAGGCCACATTTAAAGGCATAAAGTGCATAACGGGTCAAATAAGTGGATAATTAAAAGTCTATTTATATTTAATACGTGATAAATACGTAATTCTATTTACAGAAAAGTAAGTGACAATATATATATATATATATTTTTTAATTAGGAAAAGTCGTGTATTTAATAGGCTACTTTTAAGGACATAACGGGTCATATAAGTGACAATTAAAAGCTTATTTATATCTAATACGTGGCATATACGTGGCTGTGATTGCCAAATAAGGGGTGACTTGTCAAGCAATGGAAGCTACAGACTTTCACAAATGGCAGAGATCCGGCATAGGCTTCTGCTTTAATATATATATATATAGATAATAGATAACTAGTCTAGATCATTTGCTCTAAGTTAAAAAAAACTACGTTACAAAGTGAGAAAGTGTTAGGTGCACACCCCACCCAGTCTGAGAACTGGTCTTTTAGAATTTGAATGTCCAATATATACAAGTTTACCCAATTTGCCATCAAATGATTAAGATGATATCCATTCATTATACAATTGAGATAAAAGGGGCACATTCATCTATCAAGGATATAGAATAACCTTATGATTCCTCCTCCATTCACGTCATCATTCATTGCAAGATTAATATCATCAAGACCATCGTAATGAGAACAATAATGCAAAAATAAAAATCAAATAGAAAGAGTTAAAATTGACATTGCTCCTATTCTAGGAAGTGTGAGCATGTGAAATGCATGGAAATGCATAGGCATGTGAGATTCCAAGACTGACTATTGAACACTTGGACAAGTCTTAACCAAAACTATAGGTTCATGTCGACTCTGAGAGTATAGGACATGAATGTGGTTAAAAGACAAAATGATTTTTTTGTAGGGTTAGAGCATGGCTTTGAATTTGTCATAATTCATGAAGGATTAGAGGATACTTAGTTTGATATGATCATACCCTTTTTTTCCTTGGGAGTTGCACTATGCTAAATATGATGGAGTTTGGTTGTAGGTTCCTTGCCTTGTAAGTTAAGCTTGTCAGACGTACAAACTATTTCCTCTCGTATGCATTAGAAAAGTGGATAGAAGCGAAAGAGAGATTTTTTCTTGGAATGCACTGCCCACTACGGGCAAGTGAGAGAATATTGACTTTTGGGCTTTCTTAGACAAGTTTAAGTTGACACCTATGTGAGTAGCCCATGACAAAAACCCTAGCTTAGGGTTTTGCAGTACGTGTGCTATTTAAGTGTACTTATCACAACTTCTATTTCACTCTTAAACTCTCTTTTGCCCTAGGGTTCCATCACTTAAACTTGGCACTTGATTAGAGGACGGTTGTAGACAACTCAAATTGTGGGTGCTGGAAGAAAAGTACATGGAGTTCCTTGTACAAAGAGCTTGGTTCGTAGACCTACGTTGTACAAGGGGTTGTTTTTTTTTTTTTTTAATCCATGAGAACATTAATATGATGTTTTCCTTGGGGTTGAATAAATTTTGTGAGTAGCCTATTAACTCAACCAGTACTTCATTTCTTCCTCCAAGGGGAAGCTTACCAATGGGATACCAACAAAGAACTTTTAAAGGGATTGCATAAATGTATGTTACTCGGTTATGAGATAAGTAGGGGGAATATTTTATTTAAAAAAAAAAAAAAAATTAATCATATTCAATGAGAGATATATGAAATACATATCAATATTTATTTCCTGAAATGATGTCATTATTTATTCTTTTAAGATAGTAAACATATTTATAACCATTTCAGGTAATAGTTTAGAACAAGAAATGTTACACTAAAAAAGGGCATTAGTGATCACTGATGAGAGGTGCTATAAGATGCTAGTTCAGCTCAGTAGCGTAGCTCCTCAAAAACAGAATCCGCATTTTGCCCCCACTTTTCATTATACATCTTCAAAAGCTTCTCAGCTGGCGTCACATGCACCTGCAATAATTTAAGAACACCATGCATGTATATTGTATTGCGTATTTTCAAACCAGAAAAGATTAATAGACGTATGCCTTACTGAGTAGTTAATTACCTGTTGTAACAACCTCTTCAAGCACATTCAAGTACACTGCTTCTTTAAGACCTCTCCTTTCCAAGCCATCCTACAAAAGAATAGACGCGTCATACAAGATAGCCAACTACAACAACATTGGTCTATTGTTCAAATTACGTACCTTCGCCCACTTTATAACTCTTTCAACTACATCCTTTACAAATCCACCTTGAAATGGCGTGTTTAGTCCAGTCATAGGAACCTAGTAAATAAAAGTTTCATTTAGATATGCCATCTTATCCTCCATAGAAAGATGTCATCAAACTAAATCAGTTTCAAAGAATACAATTTATTAGTAGGATACAAGTCATCACGTGATTCAAGTTATAGAAGATGGTTTTACAATGATGTGATCAAAGTATCAAAGTTTTTGGTAGATTTGTCAAATTAGACACTCTAGAGATTTTTAAGCAATAAAGACACTTTTTTATTTTTTTTTTCTTTCCAAATTCCATCTTCTCCAACTTTATCATTTGTCCTCTATATGAAATCTCTCTTTCATTCTTGGGCGCAATTTTTTCTGAGCGTATTGTACTTTACTCCTATTTATTTGTACATCACTTGTATGACTACCTATATAAAGATAAGTCTTTGGTACAATTTTACACAAAGTTCAATTAGTAAACTTCTAGTAAGTGAAATTTTGCTTTCTTTCAAATAAGAGAAAATAAAAGAAAATCTACACAATCACATTAATTGGAGAATCATGATGACTCGACAAGACCAATAGGCATTAGTACTTGCATATAGTATTTGCATTACCTTATCCCTTAACATCTGTCTTTCTTCCGTAGTCCAATCAGCTATCATTTCTAGGACATTTTGTAGTGAAACCTCATCATATATTAAACCTACCTGAAATTTAACATATAATCAGAATTAGAAATTTCTTTAATGATTCTAATTAAATATATTAAAAAGTGATGCATATTTTATCTAGTTATGTACTATTAAATCATTTATGAGAAAGCTGAATATTTATAAATAGCTAGAACAAAGATAGCAACTACCCAAAATGCTGGCAAAGCACACAACATCATCAAAGGCCCTGAATCAGCACCCCTCATTTCCAAATATCTCTTTAACCTGACCTGAACAAGTAAGATATTAGGCACTAGTAAAAGGCCAAAGAATAATTCACTCTCTCTCTCTCTCTCTCTATATATATATATATATATATATATATTAATTTTAGACACTAACATATAAAATCCGAATTTCAGAAAAAATGGATCGTTAACAGACCTCTGGATATATTCCTGTCAAATGATTCTCCCAATCATTCATGGTTGGAAATTGACCTGGAAGAGCAGGAAGTTTTCCTGCCATGAAGTCCTGCATATAATTAACGATATGAGTATGACCAGTATTAATTAATTACTTATTACACAAATTATTAGCTCTAGACTAAGGAATAAGAGATTAATGTTTTAAATTATTATAAGTATTTGATAGGAGTGATATAAAAGCTAGCCTACAGAAAACAAAATAACTTATATTTCATTTCTTGTTATATACTTTATATATTACCGTAAATTATTCTTGTTTAAGAAGCTGAAACTGATAGAAGAATTCAAACAAAATAATTGCTAATTTGCTATCATGATAAACTATCACTTATTACAAAAGATTAAATTGATAAGAAATAATGAATTTAATTATTTAAATTTTTTTTTTTTATATTGGTCTTTTTTTTTTTTTTTTTTTAATAAACTAGATATATAAGTTGCCAAATCCCCTATGTAAGACATTTTTTCTCCTAGTTTCCTATCATTTGGGAAATTAAAATTCATGGGTTTAATAATTATCTCTACTTTTTTTCTTTCCTTGGACTTATCTCTCATCCAACACAAGAAATTAATGGATCTTCCATTTACCATTTTATCCGCAAACTTTTTTCATGATACCAAAGCCACTCTAAAATATGATAAAGATTAAAAAATAGAATGTTGAGCAAAGAAGAGATGCAAACCCTGAATGACATTCCAGCGCAGTCAATGTACTTCTTTTGCCGATAAATACAAACCATTGGAACATCCAGTGCATAATCAACAAAGCGCTCAAACCTGCATAAAGAAATTTTTGAAATGTGATGGCACATATACTAAATTTGATTAGAAACTGGACCATTAATACCAAGTGGAATCACAAAAGGGCAAAAAGAGACAATATATATTTAGTAATCAATAAATAAAAACCGAAGCAATTAATATCAACATATGCTAATTCTTCTACAAGTGGGTGGCAATAAAATAAACATACCCAAAGGAGTCATCAAAGACAAAGGGGAGCATGCCAGTGCGATTTGTTGCAAATTTTAGAGTGCACCCAAGTGCAGGTTTCGCAAGTAGTAATAAAATCTCGGTAAGACCGAGGTCGAACCACAGGGAATGGTTGACAAAGTGTAAAACTTCTACTATTATTATGAAAAGAAAATAAGAGTAAATTTGGTTGATTTCCACCTAAAGATGGAGCAAGAGATTATGAAAACTATAATTAAAAACAATTAAATAATTTTGGAATAAATTAATGGAGGAAGGCACTAGGGTTTCAAGGATCCACCTAATATTTCACTATATGAATTTGGATTATATTTTAACTCAATTCGGTTAGAGAGCAAACTCACCTAATCGGAAGATTTGACAATAAAGCACTTCCTAATATTAAGATTGATAGGAAAATAAGTTGGTTTCAAAAAGAGATTAAGCATTCAATATATTCTTAAATCATAATGTATCATGAAGCATGCATACAATATATCCAAAAATCATATTAAATCTCAATACATTGTCAACATACGAAAGCATTCGATATATTCTCAAATCATAACGAATCACGGACTCATGCATTCGATATATCTAAAAATCATATTAAATCAATAACATGTTAACATATAACCAATCACAAATCTATCATTGATACATTAAAAACACTCAATAATCCAAATACACATAGACAAAATATTAGAGTTCACCCATAACCCTAGCAAAAAGTTTAGCAAATCATGGCTAAGAAATTACAAAAAGAAAAACTAGGAAAATCCATGCTAGAGAAAAAAAACTAGAGAAAAAAAGAAAAGAAAAAGAGTCTAAAAATTCATCCCCACCCCCAGGCGGCAGCTACTGTCTTTTCACTGCTTCACGCCAATTCAATTAGGGCTCCTTTTGAAAATAATCCTGTGCATCGCGGCTGACAAGGACCATTGCAATCCACGGTGAATTGTCAAACTAAGTTGCCGTGAATTTCATTTAAGCTCTTAGTGCTGTGATCTAGTGTGATGCGGCTAGGAAAGGAGAGTGTGAGCTTGTGGGCCTTGTGGGCTTTGTAGGCTTTTGGGCTTTGATCTTCTTTTTCTTTTCAAACAATAATTTACACCTAAAACAAAACATAAAATTTAGACTTTATAAAATTAAATAATGCATGCAAATAAATTATTTTTATACAACGCAATGAAATAAAAGGAATGCAATGATTTGCATACAACTAAAAATAAAATGCAAAATAATTTTATTAAAAACCTTAGAAAATGAGCTTAATAAGTCATATTTCATGACTTATCACGATTCTTATCAGTATCAGTCCAAGTATGGCTGTTTAAATGGATAACAAACAAGAGAGAAGTTAGTGGATTGAAAATATTTTGAGATATGCAAGGAATTTTTATTTTTTTATGGTAGACTGTAAAATAAAAAGATAAAAAACTTTCTCATGCTGAGGTAACCATTCTGCTTCCCTTTAGTGAAAGGTGAATTTGCAAATAGAGCTGTTGCTATCTGTTTAATATTTTGTTACAGTTGTCAAATTTCATGAAATCAGAATTTTTCATGAAAAAACAGAAAGGGAATAGAATTTACTGGCTGCAAGGCAAGACTAGCACGAAATTTCCTGACCATGTCAAGTTCGGAACTGAAGTCCAGATTAACCTATAAAAAGTAAGCTCAAGTGTATATCACTTTCTATTGGAAACAATACAATATAAGAAAAGACTTTTAACCAAATCAAGGAATGTCTGTTTAGATTATGAAAATTAGCCAGCCTTAAATTGTAATGCTTTTGAACTTTATCACAACAAGTGCTAAATGCATTCACCTGAACAGTACATGTTTTATGCATCACATCCAGCCCATGTGACCCAAGCTTAGAAAAGAACTTCCTTCCAATCCCAAATCTTGCCTGAGCAAAATCACTTGATTAATATATTTACTACTAACAAAAATATATAAAAGGCTAATTACAGGGAACAATTAATGGAGTAATTAAAAGTAGTGACATTTGAAGTTGAATGCTAAATTCATATGGAGGACTACACGTGCCCATGAAATTAGTTGGGACGAAGTTTCATATACTCATATTATCAAAAAATAGAAAAAGTAATGCTAAATTACTATAGATGAAAATGCGGGACAAATATGCAGTACTTGTGGGGAAGGAAATGAGAGTATTCAAGTAAAATGATTGGAAATAATGATTCTCCTCATAATGGAGAACATGCAAAACCAATTGAGTTATAAAACTCTTGGCGAGATTTTGTACGTCACATATAAACCACACCGGAACCTTTTCTACCTTTCCCATCACAATTTTTAGTTTTAATAATAAAACAAGATCTTATATATATGATAGACTTATTTCATTTTTATTAATTATTTTATATTTCCATTTTACTAATATTTGTGATGTTTTCTTTACTTTACCTATAAATTTTAACTAATCCATTACTAATTTCAAAATAGAAAACATGCTAGCTCGCTTGTGTCATGCTAAGGTCAAGAGAGCAACATTTCACTAGTCTAATACTTACATGGCAGCATCAGAATATAATAATAATAAGAAAAAAATTGGCAATGCTTATCATTTATAGTAGATCTTTATTGGCATTGCTCATAAATGTAGGCATGGAACTTATCAAATCAAGTTAAAATTTCATTCTTTTGTGTGTAAGCATTTACTTAATTGTTTAACTAGGTGTGCTTCGACTAATCCCTATCTCTATCTAATTTGTATCAAAACTTTCACTTATACAACAAAATGGTATTGAAGCTTCTACGAATACAACACTTTTATCCAATTCGAGTTGTTGGGAGGAGTAATTTACAGAATACCATGGGTATCAAAGGCGTGTCTTTATCTTCCCATTTGGGCTGGAAACCAATTGCCAAGAATCCAATCCCCATTTTTTCAGCAACAGATTTAACCTTGGAAAATGAAACATCAAGAGATCTCTTAGTGCATATATAACAGATGGTTTAACTTTTCATGATATTTAAAGACGAATGAAAACTACCAAAAAAAAAAAAAAAGTGCTTGAGGATTATAAATTCCTGGTTAGTGGGAGCTTTTTTGGATCATCGTGATGCACACTAAATTGTTGTATTATTTTGTTCCCAAGTTTGCGGATTAGATTATTAGCATTTATTATTCAACACTTTTGGTCTACATTATATATTTAGGTCTAAGCTTGAGGACTTTTTGAGTACTCCAAATCTCCAATTGCCATTCATGAATACTGTACAATATATAAGACAAGATGAAGGAGTTATATTTTGATCCAAACAGCAAGCATGACGAGCTGACGGTTAAATAGAAACTCCAAAACACTAATGCCAATTTGACCCCATGAGCCTAAACTAAATGAAAATAAAATTGAGAAAACTGCAACAAGTTTTCCTATGCTTCAAAACCAACTTACTTGACAAAGGTGTGAATTAATCTAAAAATAAGTTTGATGCAAAGTTTCAAGTGGTGCTCCACTCAGCTCGAGCTGACCCCCACCCCCAGGCTCCAATGTTACGCTTTGCTTTCCCTGGCCCATGATAAATTAAAGCTATTCAATCAAATTTACAAACTATAAATCCGAACTTTTTGTAGTTTCTTTAATAAGAAAAGAACAAAGGATATATAATTTTTTTAATTCAAATTTACAAACTACATTCCTTTGTAACATAAAAGACACAATTCTTACCTGTTTGAGTCCAATGACATTGTCACCTTCCATCATTTTATCCCAATAAAATCTCTCAGCAATACCATTGAGCAACTCTAGTATTTGTCCATATCTTATAGGACGTAAAGTTCCCAACTCAAAACCAAACTTTTCGTGTTCTGTGCCTATTCTGCTCAGATCACATATATAAGTTAAGAAATGCACAAAAATCAAAACCAAAACATAGTAGATAACGATATCAACATGGCACTCTCTAAAACTTTCTTTCTAGATTCTTTTTCTTAACAATCATCCTCCACCACATTTCACCGACATTCTAAAATATTCAATAAAACTCAAATGTAGGGAAGCTTATAAACACAACAAACATAACAATATTTTTCACAATTGTTGAGTTAGTTGATTATTCCTGGTTCTCATATGGGCCCATTGTTACTACAATAAACTACTACATTATTATCCACCATTAACAACTTGTCAACCTCGACAGTTGCAAAATATATTATAAATATAGGTCATGATTTGTACATATCCTCATTGCACACTGCACAATTTCATAAAATCAGAATAATGTGATAAAAAATCTAAACATGTGCATATTAAAAATCTAAACAAGTATGCATTATTTGTGCAATGGGAATGTGCACAAATTACCATTTCCGGTGACATATGTTGTGTTTGTATAGATATTGAAGCTTATCATGTTGTTAGAAGTTAGAACTTCTAAGGACTTTTTGAAATACTTAAAAGAGATTTAAATAAATAAAAAATAAAAAATTGCATGCATCTACTAAAAGAGGTTTTTTAAGGATGATTGATAAAGGTTATTTAAAAAGTAAATTATACTAAGAATAATAAGAACAAAAATTGTCTAGAAATAGAAGATTGTTGTCCACGTTCCCAATCTTTTTGTCCTAAACCCTTGGTCAATGTCTGAATCTAGAGGGAGAAAGAATTGGTTGATTTTTTGGTCTTAAAATTTGGCACAGTAAAATAGTTTCTCAATCTTTAAAAAGCTCTACTTTCATCAATATACAATTTAAATAGTTTTTATTTAGTAGTGTAATGTTGGACGAAGAGACAACTACATGAAATGTTACCTCAATAATTAACAAAAAAAAATCAATTAGGGAGTTCATTTAAATGAAAGAGCTTCTGCCAAAATTAAACTATAAATAAATATTGTAGAAGAAAAAAGAATTTAAGTAAATAATGGCTAAACTATATTTTTTGGTTAATTTGTTGAAAAATTCATGAAGTTTCAATTTAATCCGTGAAAATTTTTCCCATCTCAGTTTGGTCATACTTTTCTCAAAAAGTGTCAATATAAGATTTTGTCATAATACCACGATATCTTTGTACGAAAAATAATGACATGTTAACATTTGTAGTAGAAGACGTTAATGTGGAACCATTTAGCCACATGGTATGTGACTACTTGACATTTCAAAAAAATAAATACATAAAAATGCATGGTACGTAGAAGTAAAAAATATTTTATCATTTTGTTCATTTCCGAAATTTAAGCCAATTATATGTATTTTGTTTAATGAATTTTAAGTCACATGCCATGTAATGTAACTAAACAGTTCCACAAGATAGAGCCAACAAAAATTATTTTGGAATGAAAATTGTTAAGGAATCCCACATAGGTTAGATATAAGAGTTGTGTTAGTAGTAAAGTTGTATATTTCGTTTCGGCACCCGTTTTGGTTTGACCATTGGAATGGAATATTTCGGTACCGGTCAATACCGGCGTTCCGTTTCGGGTTTACCACAAATATATATATATATATATATATATATAAACTTTGTATTATTTGATATTATTTGTCTTACCAATGTGATATTAAGACTTAAAAATTTGTATTATTTGATGTTATTTATCTATTGTTGCTAATTTTATTTATATATATATATATATATCTTTTCCATTTCTTTTTCTTTTTCTTTTCATCTATTTTTTTCTCCTAACACTGCTCCACCTACATGTCCTTATCCTTTAAGATTTTTCCATTTGACTTTTTCTCCTCCACACGTTTTCTTTGTTGTTCTCCTCCACACGTTTTCTTCTTTTACTTTAGTAACTTTTTCTTTTTTTTGAAGCCTCAAAGGCACAACTACACTGGTGCTCATCTCTCATGGGGTTTCTCATGTGTTAGTAGCTTCATTCATTTCTGATCTTGGTGTTCTCTTCTAGCTTTGGCTTTAATTTTGAGTGAATGTTGTCTGTGTTTGAGTTCTGAGAGGGGACGGTGATGATTGTGATTAAAGGATGAAGCCTCCATCATGAAGTAAACTTTGAGAAGCAGTTTGGAAGATGAGGAATTGACCGGAGACGACGAGGGAGGAGCTGGAGGCGAGCTGGTCAAAGATGTGGGGGAGCTGGAGGCGGCTGTGATGTGGTTGAAAGCTTGAAGCTGGAGGCAGCTGCTGGAGGCGGACTGGCGAAGAGATCAAAAGAGACCCAGAAAAGAGAGAAAAAAATAAAAATAAAAACCCAAAAAGTATTCCGGCCGGATTACACATACCGGCCGAAATTTTGCTTGAGGTAGAATAGGGGGTTGTCTCGTACCAGTTTGCATATCGGTACGAGATTTTCCGTCCATTCCGGCCGGAACAGAACGGAATATACAACTATGGTTAGTAGTCCTATGTACAAATAGGACACCTCACAACACATTGAATTCATCCAAAGTATATTGTACATAGAAAGAATATTAATAAAGATGTAACCATTGAGCTTCATCCTATAGATGTAGGCACTATGTCGAATCACGTGAAACCCTAGCCTCCACTCTCTTCCTCTCTCTCTATCTCTTTTTTATATTTTCCATTGTTATTAGATTTAGATTTTCCACATGGTATCAGAGCTTTAAAAAATAAACGTTCATTTGGTTCTTGGACCACCATTACTGTCCATTTTAAGCTTCCCCCATTGTTGTCCATTTTTAAGCTTCCGCAAAATTTCAGGCAAGTCCACAATTGGATTCCAATTGCTGCACTTCCTCCCTCAACCAAAAACAACACCAACCACCATAGATCCGTCCATAAAATTGGCATTGACCAGTAAAGAAAGAAAAAAGAATTCAAAATTCAAAAAAAAAGAAAAAAGGAAAAAGAAAAAGGAGAACCATTTGTAGGATATATATTTTGATAAGCTGAGATCAAGCCAAACCATTGAGTCACTGAGTTGAGATCCCAAGTCAAGATTATTTCAAGATCCGAGTCTCTAAGCCACTGAGTCGTGATCCTAGCCATTGAGCCATGATCTGATCAAGCCAAGCCATTATGTACTTCAAGCTACAATCTGAGCCACCGAGCCTCTGAACTGAGATTCGAGCCATTGAGTCAAGATATGAGCCAAGCCGAGTTGAGCCGCATTTTTTAGCTATTATTTTGTTACCAAATTCAAATGTTTCATTAAAATTACACCTTGAGTTTGAGAGGGAATGTTAAGGAATCCCACATAGATTAGATATGAGAGTTATGTTAGTAATCCTATATACAAATAGAAGACCTCACAACACATTGAATTCATCCAAATTATATTGTACACAGAAAAAATATTAATAAAGATGTAGCCATTGGGCTTCATCCTGTGGATGTAGGCACTATGCCGAACCACGTGAAACCCTAGCCTCCACTCTCTTCCTCTCTCTTTATCTCTCTTTTATATTTTTTATTGTTATTAGATTTAGGTTTTCTACAAAAATGTATTAATTAATATTTTGGAATGGGTTAAAGAAGCTTAAAGGGTGAACAAATAACATAATTTGAGCTCGATTAAATTTAAAATATATATATGACTGAATTTTTTTTTTATTTGTTTTTGTTTTAAAAATGTTGGCTGGGCCAATCAACGAGTGGCTCCATCCATGCAAATGTTACACGTTATTATATTTTGTATAAAAAATTCACTGTATTATTATGGGAAAACCATATTGACACAGTTTGAGAAAAAAAAAAAAAAGACCAAATTGACATGAAAAACTTTTTAGGAACCAAATTGAAACTTCATGGAATTTTCAAGACCAAAAGTACAGTTTAGACTAAAATAAATAAATATACCTGTATAATCCAAGGCACAAAAAACTATACCTCCACTCTTGTTTAGGCTTGCATCCAGATGCAAAGTATGCTACAAGATCCTCTTTTGTGATCAATGGCATGTTTGGAATTACAGCTCCTTCTGTAATGCTTGCAGCAACAACTTGACTATGCCTTCGGTTACTTTTTACCTGTGCAGCATGTTTTTACAAGATTCGAGGCTCCAATGAGTTACGACGTGGCAAGCAAATGACACCACCACAACTTCCCTTCTATATGGACACTTCCAAATCATTTGCTGTCAAACCAGAAGGCATGAAATGCGATGGAACAGTCCAGGAAGAGAGTGCCATGGCCTGACCCTGAAGAAAAACATGAAAACCAAAAGATCATTCTAAAATATATTAATTACACTACATATTTCTTCTTCCTTCTCTTCCCTTCCTACGTTTATGTTTTTCACTTTTCATGCTTACGAAATTTATTGTCATTTTCATTTGTTTCCTGTGGGGTTACATAGTGGTCATATATAGTGGTGAGTGGGCTGAATTGACGCGACTCAAATTAAAAAAATGTACAATATTTACTTAGGTATATATATTAGACATTTTAGGATTTTTAGAATTTAACCTCACTAAAATACTAAAAAAAAAAAAAAAAAAAAAACACTAAAAGTATATAGGATGTGTCGTATTAATTTTGAAGACCATGCTGTCTTGCTTACTCCCGGTCTCTCTTGCATATTTAACCTCATAGAAGTATATATCATGCGAAATTAGCTTTAACAAAATGATTTTAAAAATTTACATTTCAATCAAAAGAAGGACATATGTTCCAGTTAATCAATAAAGAAGATTCAAAACTAAGTTTCTGGAATTTATTTATTTGAATAACTGTGGAATGTTTTCTAACAAAGGAATTCACGTGCCTCTTTATAGAAGCAACTCAGCTGCTTATCTACTACTGATAACATTAATGATCGATGTAATGTCACGGAAAATTTCAAAATTAGGAATGAATGAAGCTAAAAATACAACAGACATTAAAAAAAAAAAAAAAGTGTTCTATACCATCCTGGAAATTACTATTTGATTCACTTAGATTATGGTGCACCCGCAGCTGAACATCGTGAAGTAGCTAAGTATGTGGCCAGAGACCCAGTTTTCAGCCAAGTGAGTAATGTCTGGATTGTTGAGAAGCCTAATTTGGTCACGTATAGAGGTCCAACCATGCTTGCTAGCACTCTTCATGCAATGGCAATTCTCTTGAGAACTTGCAAATGGGATTGGTTCATAAACCTTAGTGCTTCTGACTATCCTCTAGTCACTCAAGATGGTAGGGTGAGTAGTGCCCATTTTTTCTATTTTTTTTCTTCAAATTGATTTGTTTTCTAAATTCTGTATTTCAAAGTATGTAACTTTGTTTACCCTCTTCTAATTTTCAGATCTGATTCATGCCTTCTCTGACTTGCTAAGAAACCTCAATTTCATACAGCATAGCAGTCGGTTGGGTTGTAAACTGTGATAATTTTTTATTTATTTTTTAATTTTATTAATTGTGTTTTTTTTTTTTTTTTTTTTTCAATATAATGATGATAGTATATAATGAATATTTCAGGAATAAAAGAGCCAAACCAATAATAATGGACCCAGGACTTTATAGCCTCAATAAATCTGAGCTTTGGTGGGTTATTAAACAGAGGACTCTCCCAACAGCTTTTAAGCTCTATACAGGTTTTCCCAAATCTTTTAAGCTCTATCACAGTTAATTTAAAAATGCATTTTGATGTCCCTCCAACGCTCCACACATTTTAGACTTTTTGTTTTTCATCTTTATTCTTGTTTTGATAATTTATCAGTTATGACCTAAGAAGCATGGGTAAGTTTTAGGGTACGGGTACTGGTACGGTATAATATAGTAGTACAACAATTCTTATATATCTCTTATATGCTTTATATGAGTTATGATCTGAAAATGGAAATTAAGGTGAAGTAACATAGTGTGTAAACTATGTAAATTCTCATTAAGATTGAGATGATGCTTTTCATTGTGTATGAAATGAAGCTTCTTGGTTTAATACTTTTCAAAAGTACAAAGAAGCTAACTCACCTTTGTTCCAATCTAAAAGTTAGTGAAGGTATTAAAAGCATGACTTGAGTGCGCTAGTGCAATTATAGCATGGTGTGTCATGTGTTGTATTATATTTACATGTTTTTCAGATAGACTTTCAAAGTTTTGTAAACAAATTTAAGATCATTAGAAAGCATTGCATGATTGGATATCCAAATAATAGAATATCAATAATGGTTATTATTGTAAGTGATGAAATGCATGTTTAGTTGGATATTCACTTTTGATGGAAGAGCCAGTTAAAAGGCATGGAAGAAACGAAGTGAGTTTCTTAATCCACCATAAAGATTATATGGTTGGCAACGGGTAAGGGAAAGGAATAACATAAGATGTTATAAAAGAGATGTGGCTACATCCAATGATAGTTATATCTTGCACCGTAAGATTGAAGCCACCATAATTTGAGAAATGAGAAGTTTAGACATTTGAGTCTAAGACTTGAGTATGTAAGACGATAAATAGTTTGGTGAGCTCATAATTATTGTCTACGTAAAATCAAGTGAAAACTTGATAACATTCTTTTACCTAAGATGTCTCGAGAAATATTGGGTGAAAGGAAATATCTAGTAGAATGGGTTGGAACCTTTTATATAAAAGTCACCTGTAATGGAAACCCAATCTTATATTATTGAACAAATAATTTTAAGGTTTAATGGGTAATAACAAGTTACAGTTATGTGACTGGGATAGCACTGAAACATGTATGTTTTATTATGATAAACCCGTTTTAGGATATTCAGTGCAGACTGTTACGGTAATTTGAGGATGAGTGTTTACTCTTAACGAAGTTCATGTTGTTTTTTAAATGTCTAAAGTAACAGGGACATGGAAAGGAACTTCCCCTATATAAACATAAGAAGTGGAATAACTTCTGATAAACGTTTAAGGTTTACTTTTGGAAATGTTCATGAAATGTCAAGATAGAGCACTTGGTTGAGTGAAATTTTTTATTATTATTGTGAGTTTATTTGCTAAAATTGGATAGAGTCATGTGTGTGGTATTTTCCGTTTCTGACACAAAAAGTCTTGATTTAAGTTGAGGCCACCATTGACTTTGTCAGAAATTTGAGATGCTTACACTAATTGAGGTTTAAATCGAGAGATACCTTTTTGTATGCATGATGTAATGAGTATTTGACTAAACACTTCATATCACTAAGTGGGGGATTGTTGTATATTTGTTATACATATAGTGATATAGAAGTGGGGTTTATGTTTGAAGGCATTAGTGACACATTTGGCACTTTGACACGTGACACGTGTACGTGTGATTCTGATGTAGAAAATAACTAACTAATGGAAGTTATTTCTGATGTAGAAAATAACTAACTCATGAAAGTTATTTTTTGAAAGGTTATATTGTTCTAAAATAATGCCAATTAAATTGTCTATAAATTAAAATGTCTGATTCATTATCAAATACACAATTTTTTAAGAATACTCTTTAAGGAATTTTCGAAATTTACTTTTTGTGATTGATGACTTTGTTGTATCTTGGAGGTGAATTGCCTTAACCCGGAAGCAAAACTCTTTGAGAGTGGAGGCAATTATCACCTTAAAGATAGTGTTATCACGCCTCAAAGTCGCATTTATTATCTGATCTTGGCAAATTCTCCAACACACAAAGGTCCCAGAATTTACCTTTGTGAGAGGAATTTCAGATCCTTTTGCGAATACTTTCTCAAACAAAAGTTGTGGTAGCCATACAAACAACCTTTGCAACCCACAATTCAACACTACAACATCTCTTCGCAGCCACCTGCATTTCTCTTCTTACGATTTTTAAAGTTAGTTTTTTATAGCAAAATAATCTTTTTTATTTTCCATAACTAACTATTCTCTTATTGTAGGAATTAATTGGACTTCATTGCAGCATCTTGGAGTCATTAAGAGATCCTTCAATGTGCATGCAAGTACAACAATTTTAAACTGAATTTATTTATTTGTATGCTTATATTTGTTTAATTAATGCCATACTTATATGACTATAATATGATATTTTACATGAAATAAATTAAACAGCAACTTAAACATCAAAATTGATTGTGTTGTTTAAATGCCATGCTTATATGGCTATAACATGATATTTTACCTGAAATAAATTAAATAGCAACTTGAACATTAGAATTGTATTTTGATGCAAACATGAGTTTATATATTTTGACAAGATGTGATTTTTGGCCAAATTTAATCTAGAAGACCGACATATGTTGGGAAAAATAGGGTGCCTAACACCTTTCCATAAAAACCAAGCTTCCGAATCTTGAATTAAGGGTTCGTATTACAAAGTGTCTTACACACAAATTGTTTTTCCTTTTACTAGACTGTAACTAGGAACATGTAATTCTTTCTTTTTACAAATTGATTGGAAATTGTACAAAATACAAAGATGAATAAAGAATAATTATTTTTAGTGTGAAATTTCTTATTTTGCTCAAATAATTAAAACAAGTGGTGACTCCATTCACATGTACAATCAACCTTCAAATCTAGAGAGTTGATCCATTGTCAGTTGGGTCATATTTTGAGGCTCATTTGACTCCCGGATCGTGGTTCTCATACTCTACCACATAGAATTCTCTAAATCTGGACCCTCCATTTTTAATAAGTGATCCAAAATATATCATGTCATCAATTTATTAACAAAATCCCTAAAGTAATGGTTAAAAAGGAAAAAAAAAAAAAATGAAATTACCTTACAAACTGACATTACTTTCCAAATAGAAACAAGAAACCCAAAACTTTTTATTAGGATCCTCTCCATTTCAAAGTTGAAATGGAGAGTCTCCAAATCAAGGTTAGGATTATTCAAATTTAATCTAGGGCTAGAACATGCAACTCATTTAAAAGCAGTTAAGTTTAACTCTCATAGTAACTGCGGTGAAACAAACCAAAGTTAACGTTAGTTACATAAAAAAATAAAAATAAAAGTTAACGTTCGTTAAATAAAAAAAAATGACTGTTGTTAGGTCCGAAATCCTCCACGTTGGAGCTTGGTGTAACGCAGCTAAGAGACGCCACCCTTCCTCAAAGATTAGTTATGGGTGGGTCTAATCTCCAGCATGAAAAAAATCGATTTCGCGCCATCCACATTGCCCAGGTGGGGATAGCCCATAATTCAACATCCTTTCTCGAAAGATAGGTTGTCGTCTGATCTACTATCATTGTGACATTTACCTTATTTGAGGTTTTCTTATGGCTGGTTCACTATTGTAATTTTCTTGTTTCCAATCAATAAAATTCTAGTATCTTTTAACTAAAAAAAGATAAATTTGGCCTATGCTTGTTGATTTTCTTCCGTGGTGAGAGAGGGACTGCTACTCTTTCCAATTCGCTAGTATATCTGTTACAAACACGTTTGCATGTGGTGCATGGGTTGCTGAGTCAATTCGTTGTTTTGAGACTGAGTCAACTCGGTGGTTATCAAATTTGGTGGCTATAACTTTGTTGCAAATAGGAGTTGTGGTTAGCTACATCTCTTAGAAGCTACGTGTTTCATGTTACTGGATAATTTAGGAAGTGTTTAGGATAGTTGAACTCAACCTCTTATGTATGAAGTTGATCAGTTACTTTATAATTCTTTATGTAAATTGTTTGGCTATTTAAAGCCCACGTTTAATAAAGAATACATATCAGATTATTTTAAAAAACAAGCTTTTGTTTATTAAAGAGGATCGGTTATCCCTCGAAGCATAACCAAAATAATTTGTTCTTTGTTTTGTCACCATATAGAGGACGTGGAGCAACTCCAACAAGTAGAGAGGCCAAGCCAAGTGGCTCGTATCAATATCATAAAGCAATATCAATGCTCCTCACCTCATAGCACCTTATCCACTGTTATCACAATCTTGGTGAAGGAGGTTCAGATCTGGAAGAGCAACATCTTTGTCCATTTCATTTTTTTTTTTTTTTTAATAGAAAGATAGGATTTTATTAATGGGAAATAAGAAAATTTACAAAAGTCAAGGCACTATGCTTTGCCGGGCTGGGAACCGGCCATAACAGATTCAATGAAAAAGTAACAAACCACTAATGCAGTATAGCAAAAGACCAAACTATCTTATGGTTAACTAGACTGCGGGTCATCCCTCTTTCTTGAGAGTATGGGACCTTGGTACACCTATGGGTGTGGCAGTCTCAAGCTGAAGCTTGGTGGAACTCATGGAGTAATCTCAGATCTGAACCCCTTTTGTTTCTCCATTTGGCAGAGTTAACTCACTAGTCTGTTTTTTACCTTTTACAAAGGTTTTCTCTCTCCTTCACCTACAATACTATGGATTTGGATCCAAATCCATAGTAAAAAAACTATTGTTTCGGTCTTACCTTAAACACTTTTAACCTTAAGCAACCAAAGACTTAATTGCCACTGAGCATTTCAGTAGCATTTAGATGCACATGCAAACAGTTAACTCATTCTACTCCAGTTTTTTACTTAACATGTGTTTAAGCTTGTTGTCACCCACATTAATAATTTAAAGGGTATTTACACATAAAGTTGTTCAAGGGCACAAACGGCCTGGCGGATTCAACCAATGGGTCGATCAAACGCGTTTCAAACATTTTATGAGTTCGAGTTACAGGTCGAATGTCGGGTTTACCACATAACCACCCGATAAACTTAGCCCTAACGATTAATTATATTAAGTGTCTATATGGCTCTCTTATTGGTTGATGTTTCAGCCTTGTTGCATGTCTTACACGTGGTCAAGACTACCTATTTGAGACTCGACCGAGATTCGATTGACCACTCGAAAGTAGTGTGCGGTTGATTTTGCTCGATCAAATGATCAACATTGAGTACAAGAAAACTACACCCGACATGATCAGGTCAAGTAGTGACAAGTTGACCTTTAATCCACCTCTGACCTACCTGTGGACACTCCTAATTACTCATTACTTAATGAAAGAGAAAATTTGTGATGAAATTTTCTTATATATTATAATAATGTATTGTGAATCATAGCGTATTGGTTTAAATTGAGTTTCTACTAAAATTTTGCTTGAAATTGAGTCCAATAAGTTATTGTACTTGTTTAACGCAAAATTGATAGGTTATTTGATTAAGCCCAATGCATTTGTCCACGAGCATTTTTTTTTTTTTTTTTCTTTTCTTTCCTACCAAATTTGGAACATACATTTGGCACTTAACTTTCGGATTTTTTTTTTCCCTTCTCTCTATGGACATGAAGAAGGTGTTGAGGATGAAATGATTTTGCAAGTTGATGAAGAGGATAGTAACATTGACTTAGAGTATGGAGATGAATTTGATTAGGCAATATGAGGAATATGATGAGGAAAAAAAATTATTTTAGTGCATATATATATTGTATTAACATTTTTGTGTTTGACCAATTTGATGTATTTAGTCAGTTTTGTTAATTATTATTATATAAGTTATAATTATATTATTATAAAGTTTTTTTGTGTATCTTATAATTTCGATACAATACAATTAAAAAAAAAAAAAAAATTTGAAACACAATTTACAATACAATTCATTTTGATAACTATAATCATATTAGAGGGTATTGTATAAAGGGAAAAGTAGGTCTGAAATTCACATGGTTCATGTACCTTATTTCAGAGGAATGTTATTGACAAGCTTTAAGCAAGCTCAAAGCCAAACACATGATTTCTCATGTGAGTGGGCCAGGTTGGTAACCTCATGGAACAAGCGTTACAAATCTTGCTTATCAAGGATCAAAAAGAAAAAAAGGCTTTCCACATTATGTTCACGAGGATGTGCTGCTAATAGTCACATTAATTTGAGCCAAATTTTGTTATGTGCAACCATGAATCTATGGTGATTGATGACTAAACTCCAAAATAGCAATCAAATTTAGTGCCAAGAACAGGTAGGGAAACTACCAGTCTACCAGATCATGAAAAGAATGATTTTTAGAAATTTAAAAAAGGAAAAGTTATTTCATTGGGATAACAAGTGTGGACTGGTGGCAACATGCACGCAACCCATGCCAATATGTTCTTTCATACTCTGTTCTTTGTCAAAATGTGATTATATAAAAACCATTTGTTTATCATGTAACATACGATACATGATTACATGAAGAGTAATGCTAGAGACACAACTTATTTTACAACCAAATGTTTACAAACTGATGTGCCATCCAAGGTGGAGGTTGCCATATCATTAAAATAATAATGAATTAACGATGGTTAAATTTAAGTGTTATATTTTAATGACATGGCAACCCCCACCTTGGATGTCACATCAGTTTGTAAGCATTTGGTTGTAAAATAAGTTGTATCTCTAGCATTACTCCTTTTTAATACATTCATCGTTATGTCCAATCATCTTCATTTCCATAATCCAATTATCTTCACCATTTTACAAAATTGTCTCATCATAGCAATTTTCTTCTTTATCATCGTCATCATCTTTTAACATTTACTACCTTCTACTTTATTCACATTTTTTTAAAACCTTTTTTATTGACACTAAAGTTTCTCTAACCTATTACAATAATAATAAGAACAAAAAAAGGCCAAGCTTGTTTATGTTAGCTTTTTTAGAAAATGAGGTAAGTTAAAGCTTAAGTTTAGGCTTGACTATTAAATAAGTCGAGTTTAAATATAATAATGTGTTTATGAAAAAATTCGTGAGTATGAGGCTGAATTTATATATCTTTAGATGTATACATATATAAAAATGAATATATATATATATATATATTTGAGATTGAATTGTGTAAGTTAATATATAAGTTCATAAAGATATCAAATTATTATTTGTGATCTATTGATAATATAAATAGTCAATTTTTGTAATCTACATTCAAATCTATTGATACTACCAGTTTGGTAAATATCATTTTTATAAATTCATAAATGAAAATAATTCTATCTAATTAACTCAAATAATATCATTTCAACTATAATATTGGTTTCATATGGATTTGGGAAAGTGGGTGAAGGTGGGGGACAAAAGAGTTGGTGGGTGTGGGACAAGAAAATGACCAAGTGGGTTTAGTATTATCTGTTGGAAAAATGGTTAGGAGTGAATGAGAAATTGCCTCCTAAAAGTGGGCCAAGCAGACCCATGTGGGTTAGGCCTAGTCTATCCAATTTATGTATTTATTAATACATTATTTTTCCCCAAATATTGTGTCTTTTCTGAATAGTTGTGACTATTCATCTCACACCTTTTCTAAAGAGGTGTGTCTCTTTCTATAAATAAAGTGTCTCCTCATTCACTTTGAAGTTGCTTTGACTTAGTTATTTCCTACGATTTTGAGTCTCATTTGCTTATTCAAGAGAGAGAAAGAGACACTTGTTACGTTCGTTGTGCACAGAGATTGCTTGTACTTCTTCTGCGTGCGAAGATCATTTATCCTGGGAGATAGATGTCCGTGAGTCTCAAAGCACCACTAAGATTATAGTGTGAGGGACAAAATCTGTTTTAAGGAGATAGCGTCAAACGTTAGACTTGATCTATTCATTCTGCATTCACTGTGAGTTTTTATTGTTTATTAACTATGACAGATTTCTTGTTATTGTTGTTTATTTTTACAGAATCACATGATATATACCCAACAATCTTAAAACAAAATGCCGTTTTAATTTATTGTGTGATTTCTGTGAAAATTTATTGTGAAATTCGAATTGAAATATTTTAATTATATTTTCTAGAATGTTTCTTGATGAGAAAATGTTGAAAATAATTATGGCTTGTGAATTTGCATTATCTATGCTTGAATATAGGTCTCACAAGGCAGATGACTCATTTGGTTGAATAAGACCATGATATTTCAGTATGTTGTATATATATATGTCAGTAACTTGCCTTTAAAATTTTATAGCCATTGGATGTGTGGTTTCAGAGAAAATTGAAAAACTATTTTTGTGGGCCAAAACTTTGTGCCTTGATTTTCGTGTAATAATTTGGTTATTTCAGAAAACCAAAGGCACAGTTGGATTCTCTATCTCATGAGTTTTCCATCCATATGTGGTTTGCTTAATTCGGATAAAAATTGAGAGAGAAATGAGTGATCAAAGTTTTGGTTGTTTTCTGAAAATTTCAGAAAATTATAGTCATTGGAGGTTGAAGATGACTCTCCAGAATGATGCCCACTCTCGGTTGTGAGAGAGTGTGTTCCACCTCTTGGCCATTTGACTAAAAGGTTGGTCAATTTTGGTTTATAGGCTATTACTAGACTTTAACAACATATTTCTATATTTTTGTAATAAATAAAAGTATTCGAAATTAATTTATTGTGCTTTATTTATTAATAAATGGGAGAGTGAGGGAATGTGAAACATGTAAAAATTAATATCTTTGCATGGAAAATTCATATTCTGTATTGTAAATATTTTGGATGTGGGGGTGTCATAATGGAACATCATATTGACTTCGTTTTAATTTTTTTGAAGTATAAATTGATGGAAATTTTAATTTTATGGTTTTGCCCACTCTCAATAAGAGAGAGTGCAGTTCACCCCACTAAGCCAAAGTTTTTATTTTGTAATGAAATTTTTTAGAGATGCATGCAATTATGTGTTTAACACGTTTCATATATTAAATAATATATTTGTGCTCACATGATATTTATTTAATTTATGTAGAGAGTGAACATGTTTTACTTTATGTAAATATATGTACGATAATTGAGAAAATTCAAATTTGAGTAATTTGAATTGTTATTATTGAAAGTGTGAGACTATTATAGTTTAACAAATGGTTTTTGAAATTATTGGACATGATTTTAAGTAAATAATTTGAATGTTTAATAATTTCTTGAAAAATTATTTGGATTTAAATTATATGTAAATCCAATATTCATTTTATGGATGAATAATTCTTGAATTGATATGTATGATACATGGGTGATTGGGTATGAATTGTTAAATAAACTTAAGCTTGCGTAGTCCTGTATGATAACATGTATGTATGTGTATGTGTATGTAGATATATATATATATATATATATACATGTTGGACATGTGTAAAATTAATTAGATATTAACATGTGTTACATGTTATTGTTGATTTGCTTGAGTGATCTAATAGTTAGAAAGCACAAATTACTGTTATGTGTACTTGCTAAGAAGCAAGAATGAGACATTAGAGAGTTTCATTCATTATAAGAAAGAAGTTGAGAATCAATTTAATAAAAAGATAAAGGTTCTTAAGAGTGATAGAGGTGAAGAATATGAATCCCCTATGGGTGAGTTCTGTTCTTAACACGATATTATTCGTCGAACCATTGCACCCTATTCACCTCAACAAAATAGAGTTGTTGAACGGAAAAATTGAACCTTGAAGGAAATGATGAATGTGATGTTGATAAATTTTGGTTTACCTCAGAACTTGTGTGGGGAAGTTGTTCTTTCAGCCAATTATATTCTCAATAAATTGCCTCAAAAGGATAAAGATGTGGGGGTATTTGGTTTAAATGGCCATTCTTATTCCTAAAAGGATAAAGATAAGGCCAAAAACAATTGATTGTACATTTATTCTTGGTGATTTATATTCATATATATATATACATATATATATATATATATATCTACAGCAAGAATCAAATCCTCTTAAAAGGATTTTGGAGTCTATGACTACTAACTCTCATGATCAAGAGTTGATGGAAGAGAGGAGAATGAGGTTGAGCCTGTCTCTCATGATTAAGAGTTAATGGAAAAGAGAAAAATGAGGTTGAGCCTATACCTAGTAAGATGACATAAACGTCAAATTCGTTTGGTCCGATTTTCCTAACTTTTATGTTAGAAGATGAAGTTCATAGTTTCAAGGAAACAATGTCCAAACCTAATGTACCTTTTTGTAAAGAGGTTTTCAATTAACCCATCTTAAGAATCCATGCATGGTGACTAGTGGCCACCCGGTTGTAAATCTCTAGAATATAAAACGATATTCAAGAGAAATTTGAAAAGATAGATCTATTGATAATGATAAGGCAAAACTTGTTGTAGAAGGCTACGAACAAAAAGGAGATATGGATGACCTTGAGATATATTCACTAGAATATTATAAACTCAAAAGCAATGGTATGAATAGATACACAAGTAACCCAGTGGAAAACCACTAAAGGCAATGGTTAGGGTAATGAGGTATTTGATATACACCCTAAACTATGGGTTGGACTACACGAGATATCCATTTGTACTAGAAGAGTATAATGATGTGAATCGGATATCCGTTACAAAAGACACAAAATCCACGAGTGGATATGTCTTTACGTTTGGTAGTGTAGATGTTTCTTGGAAATCTAAACAACATGCATTGCGAGGTCCACAATGGAATTAGTGCTTATCAATTTGAATTAAGCAAGAGAAGAAGTAGGGTGGCTTCATTATTCCCTATAGGATATATCTATGTTGATGGCACCTGTGCCTTATATTTATGTACATTGTGATAGCCAATAAATGATTGGTATGACACAAAGTTATGGTAAGTTTCAAAATTTTTGTCGTAGCATCAATATCGTAAAGCAATTGCTCTCAAATGGCATTATCTCCATTGACTACAAAAAGTAGAAAGATAATATAACGGATCCGTTAACCAAAGATTTGAGTGGAGAGCATGTAAACTGCTCATCGAGGGGAATGGGTTTAAAGCCTATAATTTAAGTCTCATAATGGCAACCCTACCTAGTTGACTGGAGATCCCAAGATCTAGGTTCAAAGGGACAACCGAATTGTATTGGACTTAGTAGTATCACTATGGAGATAACATCTCCTATCCATTCCTATGATGAAATAGTGATGCCTGTAAAAGTTTGATATAAGCTATGCCTTTAATGATTTTTATACCTTGGAAATCCAAATGGGGTAGCAGTAGGATACTCTTAGTAAGAAATCCCCTATGTGAGTGTGAAATGTGGCCAGTTCAATGAGAATTTTAAGACTGAATTCTCTAAAGCACTCATGAAACTAGGAAGGTGTTAACAACCAAAATGAGCACAATAATGATAACTAATTGTGTTCGAAAAGGAGCTGTGTGAATTCTATTGTCTTGTTATACACAAACAACTGAGCAATTCAAGGCATCGTGTCCGTTGTTTAGCCAGTATATCCGATAGTTTTTCACTATGGAAGATTCAAAGCCAAAAGCTATCTTTCCTTATGCAGTAACTTTTCTTCTATTCTCTCTGTGTCTGCATTATCATTTGTATTGTGTTTATCAATTTCTATTCATGTGGGGGATTGTTAGAAAAATGGGTAAGAGTGAATGAGAAATTGCCTCCTAAAAGTTGGCCAAGCAGACTCATGTGGGTTAGGCCTAGTTCATCCAATTTATGTATTTATTAATACATTGTTTTTCCCCAAATGTTGTGTCTTTTCTGAATAGTTGTGACTATTCATCTCGCACCTTTTCCGAAGAGGTGTGTCTCTATCTATAAATAGAGTGTCTCCTCATTCACTTTGAAGTTACTTTTTGAAGTTGCTTTGACTTAGTATGGTTATCCCTTAATTTCGGGATAAAGCTTCCTTTACCCTTGAAATGATCTTTTCAAAAGCATTTAATGCTTAATTGATTGGTTTTTGTGAAAGGCTAGGCCATGCATGTCTCTATTGACCTTGGCTTCCACAAGCTAGCCACTGTGCCTCCCAACAGACCCAATGACAGCAGCTTGATGGTTACCAAGACCTTGGGACCACTCCCCTCCACCAAACCACACTCCTCAAGTCTAAACCACATAAGGGGAGCAGTACCCTTACGGGTCTGGGCCGTGGGGCTATTCCTTGAGTCCTTTTGGGACTGAAATGGACATAGGTCATGGGGTTTTCATCATATTTTCCCAATTTCCATGCGTCTTGGATGTGTCCAATGGTCTTTGAGCTTCTACCCAGGAGTCTGCCGCGTGAACAGTATCAGAATCCATAATTTCTGGTGAGATAAAGGACCATGGTAAGCTAGTGAGGTCAGGGCAACTTGGAGAGGCTCGAGGAAGAGAGCTTGCTGCCTCTGGTATGATTAGTGAAGTAGGCAGTCACTGTTTTCCCTTTAATAGTGACAAGATGACATAACGTGGGCTTCACTTTGTAGCAGACATTGAGCCCATCAATTGACAATTGCATCTTTTGACTTCGTGAGGCTTACGGACAAACTATCCACAGCTATTTGAATGCTGGGCTGCTCACAATTTGGGCTCCAGCTGCTTCCTTTAATTAACCCAATAACATTTCGGTCCAATAACCATGGTATTAATGCATTTTGGGCTATGGGCTTTATATGGGTTTCTTTTGGGCTTTTAAACAGTGCCGAGATGTCTCATAATAGGCCCAAACAACTTGTTGGGTGCTGTATAAGACATTTTAATAGGCTGGGCTTGTTGTTTTAGTCTTTTAAATACTCAACTAAGCCCAAATATTTTATTTAGGGGCCATTCAAATGTGGGATTAAAAAAATGGGCATGTACATTCTTCAAATTATGCAACTTTTTTAGCTCTCCTAATTTTCAGATTTGATTCATGGCTTCTTTGACTTGCCTAGTGTTAGAATGGATGTACTAGTACTATGTTAAATCTATATATAATATAAACTCAAAGCTTTGTTGACTTTTTTTTTTCTTTAGTTTGACTTCATAAAAATTCGCCACATCATCTTTTCTCTCATTATAATTTTACACATCATTATAATTTTTTAATATAATTTTTTTTTAACACCTCTCTCTCTCTTTCATGGTTAATCTCTCTCTCTCTCTCTCTCTCTCACAGTTTGCTTCTCTCTCATCCGACATCTTCCCTTCAATCTCCCGATAACACCTATCTCTCTCTTTCACGGTTTGCTTCTCTCTCACCCGACATCTTCCCCTCAACATGACCCAACCGATATCTTCCCCTCAACAAGACCCAGAAAATGGTCCGCAACATCAAAAACCCAAAGAAAGCCAATAGTAAGAGCAAGGTTCAATTTTTATTCCTGACCGTTAATGGGTTAGTTATTCCAGTTAATTGGGGTCACTTTTTTCGAACCCATCTGTGATTTTTTGTGTGTAGGGCTCAAAGAAAGAAGATGGGTCTTCTTTGTCTTCTTCGATACCGTCGATGCCGGCGAAATACTTTGAGCTTGGAGGAAGGAAAGGAGCTTCAGTGTGATGCTTCTGCTTACAATTCATTCCATGCCTTCCATATTAGGTGGCCCTGCTTGAGGTGCTTTGAATTCTCTTTATTTTCTGTTTGGTTACTGGGAAAGTAACCAATTCTGCCCAGAAAATGTGATCTTTTCGTTGGATGGATTATGGGCTGTCAAAAACCCAATTCTGCCCCCAAAACCAACTTGGCTTTGGAGGGTACCCTTGGTCTAGGCCCATAGTCCAATTATATTTTGAGTGTCCTACAAGAATTAATATTAGGAAATATTTAGTTGGTTCTTTATTTGAAAGGGTCGGTTCTAAAAGTATTTATAAAAGCTATTTAGTTTATCATAGCTTTAGGGTTTATTGTGAACTGTTAAGCAAGGTATTCTTCCTTATGCTTGATGCTATAATTTTTTCTGTTTTTTTTTTTTTTTTTCTTGCTAAAACATAGGAATGTTCACTATATGCTGTGTAGAATAAAATTGATCAGTAGTATTTCTTAATTCAAGTCATGACCTTGTAGGAGATGAATTAAGTAAGAAAGGAATAATTTATACAATAAGTTTGATATATTTGCACTGTTGAATTACACAGAGGTTGTTATGTGGGGTTCCTCCATTTGTAAAGGGTGGTTCTGTTTTCTAAAGATTGTGATTCCAGTTTGGTTCTGAAAATCTCAATGCAACTTAAGATTCCAGATTGTGTATGGGTTTGTTTTATAATTTGATATCCTAGGCTGTTGTTCTGATAATAATGCCATCAATTGCTGTGATTTTTGACTGATTTTGTATGAATTAACATGCACGAATGCTAGGGGTGTGTTTTGCACGTTTGTATGCCTAGCATGTAGTATTTTATTGTTTGTTCTGAAGGTAATACTCTGTTGTTGTAATAACTATTTACTTCAATTTGGTGATGCTTTAGTATTTGATGGGTTCTGTTTTACTCTTCACACAGCTTGTGGTAGATGCTGCTTTCTTTTCTTTTTTCTTTTTTTAATAATAAAACAAAGGAATAATTGGTGTGTCATCACAATATTTAAAGATTTTCATCTGAAAACTGTAAATCTATTCCGTGCATCACGCGGGTTTGAAAGTATAGTTAATGCTAATGCAGGGCCAACAAAAGGAAGGTTCTTCTTTGACAAAGAAGAACATGAATGAGATATGATTCTCTTGAGCCAAAGCATGAAACGTAGTGTAGAACCTTTGGGTCTTATATGTAGAGGGTCATGGAAACAACACAATGTTGTTCAACTTAAGAATTGAGGTTAATTACAGTTATGTTACCCAGAGTACAATATAAACTGTAAGAGCTAATCCTTAGAAGGTTCGAGAAGAGTTAAGAGTTTTATACCAAAACCATTTTCTTTGGTTTTGGAGGATTATGGTCTGCAGAAAGAATAAAGCTGTAAGGAGCTGTTGATAATGTGTTCCCTGATGTATTGCTGTCATGCTCCTGGATATTCTGTTAAATGCTGTCAAAATTGACTAGGTGGATGAAAGAGATGTTAAGACTTAAGATGACACTTGGAATATTCGAAGTGGGTAGCTGTCTCATGCTGCACTAGATTATGTGCAACAATGTTAATCTGCTTTGATGCTGATTCAGCAGAAACTATTGATGACAAACCTATACTAAATGTAAAACCAAAGCCTTTTTGACTTTTTATTTTTTCTATTGACTTCATATAATTTTGACACATCAGCTTTTCAAGCATCACAATTTTACATATCATTTAATATTTTTTCATTATTTTGTAATCTTTTACTTAAAGCTATTTTCCTACCTGATTTCCACCACTTTCTATCACACAGTCGCACGATTCTTCCTCCTCTTATTCTCTCTCGCTCTTTCTTCCTTTCTTCTACTGGTGATGATGGTGATTTGTCCATGTCCAGGCTGAGGCTCGAAGGTTTCAGTTGAGCCAAACCCAGTCTCATCATCGGTCGCTTTTCGGCCTTCTTCCAATCGACAGCCTTAACCCCATCATCTCGCCACTACTGCCCTCTTTGTCTTTGATTCCCTTCACCACCCACGACTACGAGATCTTAGTTTGATGAGGGAAAATACTGCCATGAACGGTAATTTCTTCACCCGCTCTCAAAACCCCCAATATGATTAGGGTTTGAGAATGTTGCAATTTGAAATTGTAAAGTGAATTTTAGAGTCATAGTTGTGTTTTCTGCAAATGATTGGATTAAATTTAACTGTTCTGATTTGTTATGGTTGCCTATATTGAAATAATTCATGAACACAAACTCACATATTTTCAAATATGCTAAGTTCTGCATAATATTTATCAACTTTTTTTACTCTTCTATTTTACCCAACAGTGCTCTCTTCTGTACTGGTATTTCTTAGAGTGTTAGAGTTTTGATGCAAACTTTGAGTATATGCAATTGGGTTTTGTTCATTGGTGAATGAGAATTTGTTATCTTTGTCTTTGTAGTAGTTCAGCTAGGTAAGTGTTCGAAGAAATGCTTGAATGAACTTTCCATCACAAAAACTTGGGCTTGGATGTGGATGTGGCTTGATTTGACAAAGCTGAAAATTTAGCAGTCTAATGTCTAATTTCTTAGTGTTGAAATCTTCTATTTCTTTAAGTTTGTTTACAATTTGGAGAGGAGAATTATTATTGAGTATAAGATAGCAGTTTTATAGTTTTTAGATGGATTGGAAGTAGACTAGCAACAAAAAATTTAAAACGTTAGGAATGTACTAGAACCTTAGGAGTAGCTAATTTGGACTTATAAAGTTCTTGGATTAAGAGGAATTTACAATTTATATAGAGTTTAAACTTGATTAGGAAAATCAAGAAGCAATGACCAAATTAACTCTATTTTTGTGATAAATGGTTTTTTTTTTTTTTTTTTTTTTTTTTTTTTGTGGAAAGTGATAAATGTCTTTTGTGTTTCCAAAAAAATAATACACGAAGTTGAATAGCAGAGGTTGAGTCAATGTGGGCTGGTGTGACATATTGGGGGTAAATCTACCGTCTCTTCAGCTTTAAAGCTTTCTTTGCCCTATATATATATATTTATATATATATGCAAAACCCTGCAAGGAAAATTTATCTGTTTGGTGCAGGTAAGAAACTATAATGGCTACCTATGATAAAAGCCAAGTGCATGGGTAAGATATAACTCTTTGATTCATTGTTTTTGTGTTGCTCACAATTTGGATGTTATGGGATCAATGATTCACTTATTTACTTAGTGCTCTTTGATTCATTTAAGGTTGATGGGTTAGTATTTTATTTATAATTTTTCAATTGGACTGCTATCAATTTAGTACATAAAAATTGATGGGTCTTCTTTGTCTATTTGTGTTCGCAGTTCAGCAGAGGGATGATAAGCTGCCTGTCTTTGAGGGTAAGATTTATATGTTGCTTGCTTATGTTGTGTTTGATATATTGTATAAGAGAAAGTAGGAGAGGCTAACCATGATAGTTATTGGTTTATATAATTTTCTCATATTTTACGGGCTATTTAGTATACGGCAACAAAAAGGAAGAGTGAAGAGAGCCAAACTTTAAATTTGATGAATTCAAAGTGAACTTAGAAAGGATATGCATGAATGTAAGACAGTTTGCAAAAGAGGAAAAAAAAAAAAAATTATCTTCCCTTCCCTGATAACAATATTGGTGTTGTAAGAATTCATAGACAGGGTCAATTCTATTACTTATCTTCCATTAGAATGTGTTATAAGGAGAGTGTTCAAAAGTTCTCAGGGGAATGAATGCATGTATTAAATGTTGCTTCAACGTTTGCAATATATGCAGAAAACTATTCAGAGTTATAGTACTTTCTTCTTGATATTTAATACGTTGATAATTGCTGCTTACAGATATTAAAGATCACAAACGTTGAAGGATGCCCAGTTGTATGCTTATTCTTCCATCTAAAATTTTTAGTTTAGTTTTTATTTATTTTGACTTGATCTGAACATTGACAATGCATCTTTATTTTAGTTTTAACATGGAAACATTTTCTAGACATATTAGTATAATAATGGTGATATTTTTGGTATAGAACTTACCTCCTTTTACGTGGCTTTCTTATCTATTTACAAGAAGCCCGCACTTTTGAATTAGCTGTCGCTTTGAAATTTGTTTTAGACAAGTTAATCTATTATCTATTTACAAGAAGCCTATAGGCACTCTGCATGTCCCTCTTCACCATCTAATGTGGCATTGCTTTAGATTGAGAAGTCATCTAATTTGGCATTGCTTTAGATTGAGATTGAGAAGGAAGATGAAAGCCATTCTCATTTGACTTTTATTTTGGTTAGTTTTTTCTCCCTTCTATCATTTTGTATTTATACGGTTTTTTTATCTTTGATAAATTGGAACTTGAATAAATCTTTTTTTTTTTTTTTCAAGGGCTTCAACAAAATCACTGACAAATGATTTTGGGCCAAGTAGAAATTTATCAAGGAGTTTGGATATGATAAACAATATGTAATAGGCTATGGAGAACCAGAGAAGCTCTGTTAAGGAGTGGTTTCATGCATCAGCTAACTGATCATCATTGTGAGATATGTGGTAGTACTAGTAATTGAATGAAAAAGTTTAGCATGTACTATTGGCTTGGGCGGTTGTATTTAGATTCATGTTTACTATAATATGCATGTAGGTGAGAAAATAATTTTGTGTAGTTATGCTTGGCAGTACAAATAGCCAAGCAGCAAAAGGAATTCATTGGGCAATGCAAATGGCCAAGTAGGAAGGATATCATCATGTGGTTATTGCAGGGGATTCTAAGTTGTGGTTTTATCTATTAATGCCACGTTTGATACTAGAGTTTAACTAAGACTAACTCTGTTTTATATTGAGGGTAATATGGATGGGATTACATTATTTGGTGTATTTTTTCTTTAAATATCATATTCAATAATTGTTTTGTGCATCACACGGGTTTGCGACTATAATTATATTTTACAATATCTGCAAGTTCATAGTTTCTTTATGTTATAATAACAGGCAAGTGGAAGATACCCATTCTATTCAAGAAATGCCTAGACAATTCAAGTCACAAAGGACAATTGGAGAAGAGATGAACATCAATCGAAGAACCATAACTGAAATAACAAAC
This sequence comes from Fagus crenata, assembly GCA_014362285.1. Taxonomy (NCBI): domain Eukaryota; kingdom Viridiplantae; phylum Streptophyta; class Magnoliopsida; order Fagales; family Fagaceae; genus Fagus; species Fagus crenata. The sequence continues at coordinate 49,175 of BKZX01030285.1, read as the reverse complement.
ATTGTAGAGGACTCCGATAATAAGGTAAGAAAACAATATCTCAAACAATATCTAAGAATAATACAATTATATATTGAATATTTAAATTTAATAAATTTCAAACTGAAATTCAATTTCTAGGATACTATCTTCACCTGTCGCGGAAAGATTCAAACAATTGATAAAGATTCTGGTTGGTACTTTATTTCATGCCAAAAATGTCGTAAGAAGGTAAAACCAAAAGATGAATACTTGTGGTGTAACCATTGTCAAGAAAAAGCATGCTTCCCCATCCCAAGGTATGTATCATAAAAATGTATATGTATCCATATAAAAATAAAATACTAAAGAATTCTAATTATATACATGACTTTTGCTTTCAGGTATAGAATTCAATTAAATGTTGAAAACCACACAGGATTAGGAGTGTTCATTTTATTTGATCATCAAGTTGAAAAATTAATACATGTATCAGCAAAAGACCTTTTAAACAAATGTATACAGGTAAAAAGTATAAGGGAAGAATGCATGGATCACAAAACAGAGCATGTTTAGGCTAGAATCATGTGCCTAAAATCATGCCAAATATTCTGTCATCACTTCCATATTTCTGCAACTGATTCTCAGCTCAAAATCTTATAACTGTACATTGTAACATTAGCATAGAATTAGCCTAGACATTTGAATACTTCCTAAATTAGTCCCTCAACTACTGTGTATATAAGTCAGATTTCCTATCAATAAAATGTGTGGAAAAATATTCTTTGAAATCACGGCAACACTCATTACCTTACAAAAAGTCCATAATAGAAAAAATATATATATATATATATATTGGTTTAATATATTCTTTTATTTAATTGAACTTACATTTTGTAAAATATTATTTGATAGGAACATGAAGAGCTCGACCTCCCTGTGCAAATTGAAAACCTTATTGGAAAAACATTTGTTTTCCAATTGGAACTAAATGACTTTAATTTACTCCATGGGTGGCAATTCTTCACTGTGAAGACAGTTTTTTACTCTATTCTGCAAAGTGACAATGCGTTTAAACTTGATAAAATAACTGAAGTAAGTACTTTATTTTACATTTAATACAAATAATACATATTTTTTTTATTTACCTTATAAATATTTTGATACGTTAATTAACATTTTTTTATTGACAGTGTTATATGAGTGTTGCTTCAAACGATGATCTTAGCAACTTATCAAGTGAAGGAGACGATGATTATGCTAAATTACAACGAATTGATAATGCAAATGATACACAACTTACATCAACATCTACAATTACAGAGAATGAAAGGAATTACTCATTGACTAATGCGGAGCAAAAAAAGAAGAAAAAAAGAATTGTTTAATTGGGCTCTTTTAAGAAAACAATTTTGTTCTTAAGAGACATTTTAGAGCTTTCATGGATCCTAAGGCTAACATTTTGCTCTTTTAAAATTGTAATATTTGTTGGATAATACTCTATTTTTTGTTTCAATTTATTATGATTGTTCTTTTTAAATGAATTTAATTGGTATCTTGCATACTTACTACATTTTCTCATGCTTATATGTATTTCACATATTTATAAAAAGTAATATTCATGCTAACTTATACTAATATGATGATATTTTTAGAAAGTTTCCCATGCATCGCACAGGTTTGCGACTAGTATAAGAGTATTAGAGAGAAAAGAGTTTAGAGAAAAAGAGAGAATAGATACAAAGACTTACGTGGTTCAGCACAACGGCCTACGTCTGCAACGGAACTCTTGACAGTTACATCTTATTATATTGCTTAACTGTTACAATGAGACTGGAGTAGGGTATATATACTAGACAAACCTAGTCTAACTAACACTAGGTTTGGTTCTTTTACAAGTGATGAGTCTACACTTGGTTTGGGCCTCATGGCCCAATAAATATCTAACATCCCCCCTCAAAACACTCTAGAAAACCGTGCCAAATAGTACTGCCTAACCTAGGTGGCGTACGCCACATTCCTTCAGACGTACACCTTTAATGAACCAACATACACCTCTTATGATCAGCATACGCTAGTGCCGTCAGAAACCCTAATTCGGGAACCCTAAACTATTCGCTTCATTGAACACATATTTTACCTCCTTTTCAAGCAAACCTGACTTCCCATCCACCTATAAAAGGAGCCCAACACTTACAGTTACAAACATACCTTAATGGGCAGAGATCCCAGTATCAAATTAGAGAGAATAGGAGAAGTAATAATTTTAAAGCAACGAAGCCCTGCACAAGTAGAGAGAAGAAGGTAGTTAGGAAGAGCTCTTGAGCAAGGAGATATTCTCTAGTTCTTCATACTAGAAGACTAGCTTCTTTCTCACGAAGTTCCAATCACCAACCTAGGTTGAACCAAGTTTTCCTTTGGTGTTCAACACAAATCTGGTCAAAAAATCCAACCGAGAAATCGATTATTCAATTGCTAACTTGCTATAAGCTCTTAGGAGCAACGTATGAGTCTTCTCAATGACCATTACCAACCTCCTTAAATTATTTATGTTATTATGTGTTTTATTTTAGTCCAATTCATGAATTTTGATCTTAATTTCTTTTTAATTTTTTTTTTATCAAATTATTGTTCCAATACTAAGTTCTATATTTAGACGTTAAAAGTCCTTTTGTCTTATTCCTTATAGATCAATATTATGATTTATGTCTTTAGAATATGTTTCTCTATTTACTATTCATGCATCCTTTTCATTAAATTTATGCTATTTAATATTGTTGAAATTATTTCTCAATAATTGGGGATTGGCAAACTTGGATTCAAGTAAGAATTCTTTTCTCTCATCTCATATTATGCTATATTTTGTCTCTCATGCTTGGGTTGATATAGTTCTACGTTTAAATTGCTTTTGTGCGATTATAGAGATTTATTTTATAAACTTTATTCAAGAATATCAAGTAAACTAGAAGAAGGCCAGACACAAGGTCCCGCATTCTTAGGTGCTTGACATCTTCCCAAAGCGTACCTTAACTCCAAACCTAACTCAAGACTAGTCCTTTTGTGCATGAATTCATATTTGGTTCTTGGACCTATAAACCAGGCCATGACTCCTTTTTTGTTCCTCTTCTTTTAACCCTATAAAGGCTCAATAGCACGAATGACTCCTTGAGGTGCTCCGACAGTCTCTCACAGGTAATAGATGCGATTAACGCTATCGGTTTTGCTGCAATCTTTATTTCACTTGTTAGTTATCTTTGTATTTTTTAGGGTTTCTAGTGGAACAGTGACAAGGTGCACCTGAAACCCTAACCTTGATCTCCACAACAAAGTTGTTTTTTTGGCCATGATCAGGACCTCTTTATCTTGGGTTACAAGGACAAAGCAATCTGTTGTATGGAGGCTTAGATTAATCTTTTTCTTTTTGGGATATTCCCCTCCTCGATTGTTCATTACTGAACACATCCAAAGTTCCTATCCACGTTTAAACGTGCTAGGGATTCTTTGTAGGTACACTCGAGGATAATAGGGTTTTTTACATTTTTTTTTTTAAGCTTTTTATCATGACTTTAGGGTATCACGATGCTCGAAATTCTTCACATGTGTTTAGGGCATGGACATTTCAACATGCAAAGGAAACAGATGTCATGGTGCCCTAATCTGAGGCATCCGCTCTCGAGTAGAAACACCATTCTTTTTACATCAAGATATTCTATCATCACGCTTTTGTGCTTAAGATTTACATGGAAAACTTCAAATTTATCACATTATTTATGTTGTCACTTTAAGCATACAATTCCACAATTAATTAGAGATATATTGCACTAATATTATAAACATGTGATTTCGAGGATGCTATTCATGATTTATTCAAAGCTTTTTATTTAGGGTTTAGGGTATATCTGACTCAATGTCTAACCCTTTGTCAGAATTTTGGCGGTGATTCCTCAGTCAAGTTGGATTTTGGACTCGAACTTGTATACGGGCAGTGCTTTCGTGGTTAGGTTAGGTCTTGGATTCAAACCGATAAGAATTCGGACGACGTTTTGGTATTCGGATTGGAACTCTAGTTTGGATTGATCAGGTCACAGATTCAGATCGGTCCAAATCCGAGAGGCACTTCAATGATCGGATTAGAGACCGGGCTTAGATTACCCAAATCTCTTTCAAATCTAATTCTCGAATCTCAATTTAAGTGAGTATTTGGACAAGACTTCACTAATATCGAGAAAACTAAACCTCACACCATCATTATTTCACCATTTAGGACTCCCTCGAAGTCTATGTATTCTCGAACAATGTGTCACTATTTATAAAGGGGCTCATGCAGTATGGAGTTGCGCAAGCTCCTCGATTTTCCAACCTGATCGTTGCTCGAACTCATAGCTTGGATTTACCATTTTTTTTTTTTTATCACTCTGACCACCCATCCTTGTGCCATTCGTTGGAGGCCTTCTTGATGTAATATTTGAGAAAGCCTGGTGTTCTTGGTAAACCTGCAACATATTCTATCCAATGTAACTAAGTTTGCATCATTTGGAACTTAGAGAAGAAAGTTATGGTCTTGGGAAGTAGGGTTCTTGGGATGGCTTTCCAAAATATCCCATTATCCAACCATCTTTCGATCGCAATGTTGGCCAAACAAGATACGTTCTTAGTGAGTTGAGACAACCATCTTGTAAATAAACTCACCAAATCTAATAAAGTCTTTGATTTTTAGGTCACCTTAACGCAGATTGGGAAGAATTTGCACGCAAACGATGCCTCTTGGTAAGCTTTTTCCACCAATTTTCCAACAACTTGATCCTCATTTGTGGCTTTTTGCACCTTTAGTTGACGGTCGTCCTGATGTCAGATTTCAATGATCTTTGTATTTCCGGAAAGCTTGTGATGCCTATTTTCCGATTGCGTTAAGTTCACAAGATTTCAAGCTCGGACTGGGATGTTGCAGCTTCGGAAAGGGGGGCACCTAGAATGATTTCCTTAACGGTGGACCATTTTCCGAAGGTGCCCTCGATGAACCGGGACAACAAAGTTGTAGACAAGGTTGCCTAGTTCTAGAATGTTCTTGCTTTTCGGATCACCTTGGTGCGGATTGGAAAGAATTTGTACACGAAAATTGTCCTCGGATATTAAGTGTCGGAATAAAGGTTTACCGTTTTGGCCATAATTTCCTCGGTTTAGATCCATTTTCAACCGGTTAATTTCCGATTTGAAGGTACTATGATCTTTAGAATGGATAGAAAATGATCCTTTTTTCAACGGTCGAATTACAAAAAGAATTTGGTCAAAGTCTTGGTCAAACCTGGTCAACTTCCAGTCAAACCCGTCCAAATTTAAGGTTTAGTAATGGATTAGCGGGTTTTGTCATTTTTAAGAGATTAGGACAAAGTCGAGCAAGTTTGGGTGGGTTTTGGGCCAATCTCAAGATTTTCAGGACGCCTCAATTTTCTTGTAAAAGTCCGAAAAATATCGGGGGATCAAAATGGGGTGATGACACATAGTATATTGAGTCCTAACATTGAATTGATACTAGGTTTATTTTTTGTAATGTTCATAAAGCTACCTCAAAAGTTTTAGGTGGAATGGGTTTTGGCTTATATATATATATATATATATAAGGTTTCCATTTGGTCCATTTCCCCCACCCCCACACAAATCTTAATTTTTGGTCCTGTTCCTGAACCTACTCTTTCTCTTTAATTAGTTAACAAATAAGATGGTGGTAAGCGGGAAAGGGAGTTTGAAACAAAGAAGCAAGGAGGAAAGAGATAGTAATTTACAACCAAATACATATAGTTTACTTCATTACGTGTTTTAAACTACAACCAAATAGATATGATGATAGTTTGAAATATTTTTCACTCAAACAAAGAAACACTAATGTAACATGAATTTAAGTAATATAATATACTCTTCAAGTTATTTCTTAATTTCTTTTTTTACAATTTCTAGGAGCACGGCATCTAGAAGACCACACAACCTGCTATGTTACTTTTCTTTAAAAGAATTGCAGCCCCATCTTAGATTCATGTTCGTCCCGTACGGTTTATCCTACCTGTTCTCTCGGTTTTACACGTGTGGATGGGCTTTGGTATCGACGTATCGTCCTACAAAGCCAAACGGAAACACGGATTGCGTGAACCACAAAAATCACTGAACCAACACCAATCAAACTTCCCAGAACAGATTTTAGTATCTGTGACCAGTCCTTGTTCGTCAGAGCAGACGGGCTCACCATGAAGACTGCAAATAAATAGGCTAGGGCCAAGAATGTGAGAGTCGTACCTAATGCAAATATTAAGAGGAACATACAAAATTTATTGTCGACTGGGAATCCACTAATAAGCAAGAAGTTGACAACAAGAGATGCCGTGAAAGAGATAGTATTGTAAAGCAGGAAAAAGTAGTAGTTGGCATCCTCACTGGCTAACACTGCCGTTCCAACTGTCACAGTTACGTTGCCATCTAAACTTTGTTGCCAAACACCGCCTGGGGGCTGGATTACACATTGGAAAGTGATAGTTGTAATCATAATAGCCACCGTCATTATTGTAGAATTCATTTGTTTTGCCCAATCACTGTGATATTCCAAGTACCTTAAAAACTTCTTCCACATTTGCTTGAAAAAATCTGATAGTCGTTCAAATAATCCACGGTGATCATCAGCAATTGCAATTTCATCAGCAATTGCAATTGTACTTGAGAGATTATTCACTCTTTCATCAGCAACACTAGTACCAGTATCCATTAAAATATTTCTAATGGTGAAGCTTTTCATATCATTTGGATAGTTCTCCAACATTTGTGAGGCTGTAAAATCAATATTGTTCCGGGACTCTACTTCCACGTTAGACACCGAAACCAAGTATTGTACTGTCTGCAAAAAACGTAAAGCAATTAGTTTTGAAAATATTTTGTTTTCAGAAGTATAAGCTAAAAAGATCAAATAGAGATAGATAATTTCTCTATTAGCTAAAACGTAGAGGTTGAGAGATATGCAATAAGTGGTTATTAAACTGGAATCAATGTTTGTAGTCCACCTTCTGAATCAAAGCCAATGTGGGCTTTTAGAATCTCATCTTTTGTATTGTATGCTGATTTTAGGGGTCAACCTATAATATATATATATATATATATAAAAGATATTAAATAAAAAAATATAACCGATTAAAATATATCTAAAGTAAGTATATATATTTCCTATACTTAAAATATGTGTAATATGATTTAACATAAGTTATTTTCTCATATATAACAAAAACCTACATCAAGTTAGTCTTTATATAACTTAAAAATATTTTGTTCTCACCTAATCTATGTCTAAATTTTGAACTATATATCGTTTAAATCATATGATCACAATTAATACTCTTTAAACATTTTATATCAAGATTTTTTGTTAATTAATTGAGAGCCTACATACTTAGAGTATGCTAATAGTTTTAAAAATTATAAAATATAACAAAGTTATTCAATTTTAAAATAATTTAAATAATAAATGTCACTCTGCATTTCTAAATATATACAAGTCAAGAAATATTATATAAATAATAAAAACTAATGAAAAACCTTATTATCATGTATGATATATGCAATAAGGATCTTTCGCTACTGTACTGCCAAAAAATAATGTCCTAAGCCCAATACACAACCAAGCCAACACAGGCCCATTAGAAGAAGCCCATACGGGCCCATGAAGAAAAAAGGGAGTAAATGAATAAAAGAAAAAGGGGAAGAGAGGAGAGGGCAGACCAGAGAGAAGAAAGAGAAAAGAAAGAGAGAGAAGAGAAAAGAGGAAGAAAGAAGAAGAGAATGGGGGCTCTGGCCCCCTGATTATGATTTTGTATAGGCCATTGAGCCATTTGTACGCATTTTTCCCCATTGATTTAGTGAAAGACCCCTCCCCGTGGATGTAGGCGTTGTTGGTTGAACCACGTCAAATATAATATCTATTTTTGTGTATTCTCTCCCTCTAGTCTGTGTCTTGTCGAATTTAGCCACCCAATCGGGTCCTCATCTTGTCGAGTTCCGCCGTTAAGCGGTTCCGTTCATAACTCAATTTTTTACCCCGCACAATTGGAGCCGTCTGTGGGAACCGCTACATCGAGTTTTGGTTTGAATGGGGGCTACCAGTGAGTAAATCGTCGTCCGATCTATCGAATCCCAGAAAAATCATCACCATCGGAAGCTCCCACGCGCCGGTCAAAGCTCTGGCAAGGACGCTCCACACGCCACCACACGCAGCCCATCCCACCGGTCTCAAAACTCACTCATTCGAGCATCGAATTGAGCAATGGACCTCACCTTTGGGTTCCTTATCGCCTGATCTGACGAGCCGCCTGAAAAACCGCCTCACCAGAGCTGCCACGCACCAGCGGAAGCACTGGCAATCCTCCCACGCGCCTAGCAGGAGCCCAGCGCATGCCTGGCACACGCCAGCACACACTTGGCACACGCTCGGCCTGCCATGTCAACTACTCCTAAGATCCGACTTGGCCCACCCTAACGCGCATGGATCTGACCCGACCCAACCTGCCTTGAAAAAAAAAAAATCTTAAAATAGCAAAAAAAGGGAAAAATATCTTAAAAATAGCAGAATGCCCAACACCACTCCAAGGATTCAGGGAAGTCTCTTTTTACTCTAAAACTTTTTAAATGCGTAGATTTGATTTTGATTATCGTTTAGTACCTGTTTGGAGTGCACATCTAAATTGAACGTGTCATTTTTTATATAATATGGCACACATTTTTATTAATCCAGCGCTTATTGTCGTTCATAATTATCTTTTGTCGTTCCACTTGCATAACAAATATGATGACTAAAATTCAGCTTAATTCTAGGGTGTTATTAATTATGATTTCGAGAATTTAGAAATGACAAACCTAGCTTTGCCTAGTGGTTTTTTTAGAATCCTTGTTGATCTTTTTGTGATGGTTAAGATCTCATGTTTGGCCATAATGGATGACTATGGTATCCATTGTGGGTTCTTCCTCGAGATAAATTATTTCGCGGATAGTTTAGCTTTTTGTAGGAATGATTTTTGTATGACCACAAACATAAGTGTCATCTCCATATAGCCTTGCTCACTTGTACTTGTGTATTTTTTTTGGGGATCCGCTCCATCTTTGATGTGCGTGACCAACTTGAATTTATTTCTTTTGGCCAACTGAGAGGCTCGTCTCTGCATGCCTTTGTTTATCATGCTATATTCTCCAAATATTACACTGGTTACTCTTAATGATACTAGTATGTGTAGTTCGACATATCCTCTGTATGATCATGTTAGCGTTTACTCACGCTTTTAGTCGCACATCCTTGGGACAATGTGCAAATTTGTCACCACACCCGTGCTTTGGTATTATGAGCTTTGGCTTATTTGTGCCCGAGTTTGTTAAGTACCACCATTTTGAAGTTGTACTTGTCATGACTAGCCACTGGGGGCTAGCTCCTCACATGATCTATAAGTATGATTTTTGACATTCTAAAAACTGTGGAGACATGTATGATGACTCCATCTCAAGTTATAATTTCGTGGCATCTCGAACTTTTTTAGAATATTTCTTAGCAAAGTAACCACCTGCCACATGCACAAGGGTTGGTACCGCCTATTTGTTTCAGGCGTAGTTGCTTACGTGTTTGTAAATCATAGCTCATATCAAATGATGCAACATATCTTTGAACATTCATGTGCATTTGCTTGGAATTATGCGCAGACTTAGTGTCTTTTGTGTGTTGATAAATGCACCACTAAACTACTAATCCATGTATTTGTGTTTTCTTGATCGTACTTTGTAGGTGTTGCCCCGTTTACCCGAAAAGCTTCAGAAAGCTAGGATAATTACGGACTCACCTAATGCTTAAAGGAATTCAGACTTTCATTTGCAAAGCCGATTAAAGCTTGGAATGTTATGGATTATTTTTAAAGCTTGAAGATATCAAAGCTCGAAGTATTATGGAATATTTGAAGGCTCAGATAATTTAAAACCCTGGCGAGACCAGGTGCGGCGTGAAAAAACTTCTAATAGTTTAGAGCTACGACTAGATGGCAGATTTAAACATCTACCTAGGTCACCGGGTAAGAATACCCACACCCAGGAGCGGCAAGCTGAAAACCCTAGCAAAGGAATCTAAATCCCGGTCTAGGTGCACTCCAGTGCAGTCAATAAGGGGGCCTCCGAGCCTAGCTTTAACCACATGCCCAAGAACGGCAAGCTTAAAACCCTAGCAAAGGAATTTGATTCCTAGCCTAGGTGCACTCTGGTGCGGTCAATAAGGGGGCCTCCGGGCCTGGCCTAGACCACATGCCCAAGAGTGGCAAACTTAAAACCCTAGCGAAGGAGTACAATTCCTGGCCTAGGTTCATTCACTTGATGCAGATTTTGAATCAACTACGGCTCCAACAGCCTTGAACAAATTGCTCCAATAGCCACGTCTTAATTTGTCGAATAAACCAAAATCCTAGCCAAACCGGGTGTGTCTAAGAAAAGCTTCTAAAAGTTTAGAACCGCGATTGGACAATAGATTTAAACATCTGCCTAGGTCATCGGGTAAGAATGCCCACGCCTAATTGCGGCAAGATCATAACCCCAAAAATTAAATTTGATTCCCAACCTCCAAGTCCTTGTCTCGGCCTCCATGGCCTCGTTCAGCCTCAATGGTCCCATTCCTAGCCTTCACGGCCTTGTTCTACCTCAACGGCCTCGTATGGCCTCCATGGCCTAGTTTGGCCTCTATAGCCTTGTCTTGGCCTCCATGGCCTTGTTCGGCTTCAATGGCCCCATTCTCGGCCTTTATGGCCCTATTCGGCCTCTACAACCTTGTATGGCCTCCAAGGCCTCGCTTGGCCTCTACGGCCTTGTCTTGGCCTCCATGGCCTCGTTCAGCCTCAATGGCCCCATTCCCGGCCTTCACGGCCCTGTTCGGCCTCTACAGCCTCGTATGGCCTTCATGGCCTCATTTGGCCTCCAAGTCCTCGTCTTGGCCTCCATGGCCTCGTTTAGCCTCAATGGCCCCATTCCTGTCCTTCACGGCCCTGTTCAGCCTCTATAGCCTCATATGGCCTCCAAGGCCTTAAACTCGGAAACTGTCTTTCCCCAAAAGACTTTAAAATAAAATATATGCAAACAAAAGAAAAATAAAGTGCTAGAAAATAAAGAAAAATCGAACCTTAAAGAGTTTACATATCATCAAATCGAAAACCTTTAATTCTAAATAAACAATGCATTCTCATCGATCATCATTTTCAAGATCTCAACAGTCATCAAATTAATTTCAAGAGTAGCTAAGCAAAACATTATGCATCAAACTTTGATAAACATTCATTGAAGGGAAATAGGTGTTTCACAATATTCACATGAACAAACTAGGAAATATTCACTATAAGCAAGCATGTAAACATAAAAGTACTTTAAACAAAGACAAGTTCTCACTAAATAAGGCTTTCAGACATCTCAGAAGTGTTCTCAAATGATCCATTGATCTCTCTCAAAAGTTCCCTAGAGATCTCAAATGATCTCTTGATCTCTCAAAAGTTCTCTTGGAATTCTCTTAAAGGATCTCTATGTTCTCTTTTTTGATCTCTTGGGGGGTGTGTGTAGGAATTTTTCTGAAGAGAGGAGACTCTATTTATAGGTAAAAGTGAGAGTTACTTCAAGCCAATAACTACCCTAGTAACCCATGTAACATGGAAGTGAGGTAAGTTGCTTTAATGCTTCCATACTTCAAGATAATAATTACCTCACTAATCCATGTAACATGGAAGTGTGGTAAATGGATTTAGTGCTTCCATATAATGACACATGTTTTTTACATTTCACTCTTTTAATAAAACACACATAATTATGACAGCCAAATTAACATATCATGATGACCAAATTATATATGTAATATATATAAAAATATTTTATGGTGTAACAATTGTGAAGATACCAACTATGTTTAAAATACAAAACAAAAATCATACTACACAATATACATACGAATTTAGGTGACTCGGTGATTGAGCTATGGGTGCTCATAAAATGATTTTTACATAATTCAGTCTTTCATTTATATTCAATAAATAAATACCTACCTCGATTTGCTTTAGCATCACAGCTAAATGCAAGATTGTGTTGCCGCCCACAGAGTTTTTGAAATTGAGAAAATCCCCATCGTCACTCACAGATTCCACCAACAATTTCAGAGCCTCCAATTGGTTGTACTTAACACACAAGTGCAAAACAGTCTCTCCCCCACGAAGCACAACACGAGTTGAGTCAGGACATTGAGAGATCAATGGCCTCACGACCTCAACTCGACCTCTCATTGCTGCATAGTGGAGAGGAAGTTTTCCATCTTCATCAGGAACCAAGCATGCATCTTTGCATGCATGTAATAATTCTTGGACAATCTCAATGTGGCCCTCAGCAGAAGCCAAGTGAAGGGGGCAACGTTTTTTGGAGTCCAACTCGATAGCCAGTTTAGGATGACCCAAAAGAATTTTAGTGACATCAAGGTGGCCAAGCAAAGCTGATATGTGTAATGGGGTCTCACGAAAAGTGGTCAAAGAAATTTTATGGAGGATGTATGGATCTTCACTGATTAGTTTATTCAACGTGGTTGCACTACCGTTCCTTGCTGCAATGTAGAGTTCTGTTGTACAATCACCTTCTCCCATCGTTCTTTCCATTCTTGTATCACCGTTTTCAGGTATATTTTACTGCACTCTCTCTCTCCCTCTTTCTCCTTTGTGATTGTAGAAAAAACTGCATATCAAGAGATTTATGGCATGATGTGTCAATCACATGTCAAATAGTTAGAGAGAGAGAGAGAGAGAGAGAGAGAGAGTACTTGATATGTGAATAGAAAGGTGTATCAAATTATCAATTGAGAAAATATTAGGTTTTACAAGAGGACCAAACAAAAATAAAATAAAATAAGTTTGATTTTCGTAACTGGTACTAATTAATTATCAATTTTTTTAAGCTAACAAAGTGAATGTCATACTAAGTGGATGATGTCATGTTCTAGTCAAACAATTATGTCAAAAGATCTTCAATAAATAAAAGGTTTTGATTAGTACATATGATGCATCCCTTTACTTCAAGTAATTTATTTTATAATATAAAACCGAAGCTTTTTGGTTTTTTGTTAACCTCATAATATTGTGCCATATAAGTTTTTGAATTCTCACAATTTTACATCTCATTATTTTAATATATATATTTTAATTGATTTTAATTTTATTCTATAATTAAACATCTCATTAGAATCTTGACATATTATATTTTCTTGAATAGAAATAATAAATTATTCTATATATATAAACACAATCCTAATAAATGTCTAATACTATAATATATTTTATTTATAAATACAATAATAATAAATGTCTTTTAATAATTATCAATTTTCATATTTAGATAAAATATAAAAGACAATAAAAATCATAGTTAAACCAATAATTTTTTAGATTTAATTTTAATTCATTTTCCGTACAACGCACGGGTTTGCGACTAGTAATATCTATGATTGAATAATAAATCTAGGTTTGAAACCCATCTACACCAAATCAATTAATGTCTAATCATAATGATCCACTTTTATTTTACAAAAATGACATTATTAAAAAATGACATTTTATCTCATCATCTTTGCTGGACAATTGAAATTCGTCATCTCACCTCACATTTTTTTTAGAAAATGACACCCTCTCATTTTCTAAAAGTTAAGAGGCGAAATGTTATTTTTTTAAATAAGAGACGCATTATTATTTGGCAAAACTTCAAAGGAGGTTGTTGTCTTATTGTAATTTATATATATATATATATATATATAATACTTTTAAATAATTGCATATAAATTGACTTTAAAAAAAATAATTCAACTTATAAATTTGAATAAACGAACCCAACAAATCTTGTAATATTTTCCATAACAATTGAGAGGCAAATTGTAATTAATATAATATTACTTTGAAATTGACTACCATTGATATCATTTTTATTATATACCCATCACATTTTATCACTTCAACAATTATGAAAAATATTATAAAATTTTTTGTGAATGTGTATGGGATACTTTTTTTGTTTTTCCCCAAATATAGATTTTATTATAATATTTGGCAATGTTAGAGATAAGGCTTCCCGCACTCGTCCGTGCATGTGAGCAACGTCGGAGTTACAGCTTCTTTATTTTTATTTTTTGATAACTTGACTATTGGGAGTAAATAAAACAAGAGATATATGTATTATTATTATTATTATTATTATTATTATTATTATTATTATTATTATTATTATTATTTATTTTTGATGAGTTATTATTATTATTATTATCTAATACTATTAAGAGGATTCATACCCTCATATCCACTTTAATGTACTGTTAAAAATACTCCTCACATCTTTTAATTTTTCCAATTTAATCTTTGATTTCAAATAATAATGTGTCTTAGAAATAAGGGTATAATAATCACATCCAAATATAAAAAATTATCCACTTTGATGCACAGACTAAAATAACCTTATATTTTAGATCTATTAATTTATGTTTAAAATAAAAATTAAAAGTTAAAAAAGTAATTACAACTTAAAAAAGTTCTCACGTCTAATCTATTACTATTAAGAACCTTCTTCTCCCATTTTTTCCCAATTTCCACATTAGCCTCTCATTTTCCTAAAAATTAGCACACTAACTCTTAAAAAGATAACTTCTAAATTGAAATTACTAATTTTTTTTCAAAATTAAAAAAATAGATCATGGTAAAAAAATAATAAAAAAAAATTGAAGAATAATTAACACACACGTCCATAACATTAAAGAATAATAAAAAAAAAAAAAAATTGTTTGAAATAATTTGAACTCTCCTTCTAACTGTTTAAAATAATTTGAACTCTTCCACTATCCCATTTTTTTCAAACATTCAATTCCACGTTCATTTTTTTTTTTTAAACTCTCATTAAACTCTTAATTTCTTATCTTTATCCTTTTATTTTTATTTTATTTTTTACCATTCTCAGAAATTTTCTCCTATTCAAACTTCCTCTATTTCTGTGTTCCATAAGTCCACGTTATTTTTTATTTGTTCAGTTTTTACTTTCATCTCCAGTACATTGTTAATCTAAGTATTAACTTCATGCGGTTTTATCAACAAAAAAGAAAACCTTCATTGTTAATATATATATAAATTTACTGTCCAATTGCATTTATTTTTTTTAATCATAGTTAAGTTTTGAATGACAAGATATATGGAAAGTTTAGAATAAAAACAATGAAGTTTTGAGGAAAGAAATTCATGCCAGGCGGTTAAACTGATGGTAATAGGGAGCGAAAGAAAGATAGGAGTATTAAAAATCTCATTGTTATTTCAATTTTACTATTCAATCTTGTCCCTTTTGTCGTACTAAAGATTCCCCTTCATGATTAATCTAATAAAACAAAAGTACTTCATTCACTTTGTGACCTCTCATAGCCACATTATCCGCCTTTACCAAACAGCTTTACCCCACTATCATAAATCTTCCTGGAAAGTGTAGGTGACACCAGTGATGCCCCATTGTCCTGCAGTGCATTGACCTGAAAAGCAAGTCCACATGACATGATTTCTTCCTCATCTTCTTCACTTATTTGTTTTTACTTTTGTTTTATTTTCTTCCAAAAGATTAGCATTTGTTGAACATGCCAACAGCCAATCAAGTCCACGTATCTAAGAAATGGAATGTGATTTAAAAAAAAAAAAAAAAAAAACACGTATCTATCATATTGAACATTAATTCATTCCAAACCACACGATATCATTTTGTTCAAGACTTCAAGTGTGTTATATTTATAGCATCATGTTTTATGGGATTAACACTGTCATTTAATTTAATGTGCGGATTGCTGTGCTAGAAGAAGAGAAATAGACAGGTCACAAAAGAGGCTGAAGATGAAGCTAACATAAGTGAGAGTGTGAGACCAACCAATCCATAGCCAGGCAAACAACCATGAATTGAGTGATGATATACATGAAATGAAATATTGCTGAATAACAATGAAGTTTTGAGGAAAGAGATTTATACTAGGCGGTTAAACTGATCCTAATTAATAGGGAGGGAAAGAAAGATTCACTGGAGAATTAAGAATCTCAATTTATTTCATCTAATACTATTAAGAGGATTGATGCTCTCATATCTACTTTAATGTACTGTCAAAAGTACCTCTCACATCTTTCAACTTTCCCAATTTAATCATTGATTTTAGATAATAATGTGTCTTCGAAAAAAGGATATAATAGTCACATCCCTAAATAGAAAATTGTCCACTTTAGTGCATGCTAAAATACTCCATATTTAAAATCTATTGATTTACTTTTAAAATAAAAAAATAAAGGTTAAAAAAGTAATTTACTATATTTTAGGATCAATAAAGTTTGAAATAACTCCACGTTCTCCCTTTTTTTCTCTCTTATTATCCCTTATCTTTATAACTGCTTTTTGATTTTTTTTTTTTTTTTTTAAATGACTTCATATTTTAAATCTATACGTAAATGAGATTAAATAGACTAACTTACTACTTTTTTTTTTTTTTTTTAATAACAGAGGAGAATTT